>QRFJ01001561.1:147140-186308 GCA_006176705.1 Cocos nucifera | reverse complement strand
AGACATGACATTTATCTCTCCAAGAAAATGTGTCCCAACACACCAGAGGAGATTGAACGCATGAGCAAGATCCCTTATGCTTCTGCAATAAGGAGCCTCATGTATGCCATGTTATGTACACGACCTGATATAGCCCATGCTGTGAGTGTCATAAGCAGATATCAGTCAAATTCAGGAGAAGAACACTGGACTTCTATGAAATGTATCCTTAAGTACTTAAGAAGAACTAAGGATATGTTCTTGATTTTTGGTAATGGAGAAACTCAAAGTCCAAGGGTATACAAACTCTAAAAATCTGTTTGTGTGTAATGGTGGTGCTATCAGTTGAAAGAGTTCCAAATAGATAGTAATAGCAGATTTCACCATGAAAGCAGAATACATCGCTACATCAGAAGCTATGAAGGAGGCATTCTGGTACAAGAAGTTCATCGTAGAGATCGGAGTGATGCCATCAGATGCTATTTCTTTGTACTGCGATAATAATGGTGCTATAGCCCTTGCTAAGGAGCCAAGATCTCATCAGAAATCCAAATACATCGAACAGCGATACCACCTCATCCATGATTACCTCGAGAAAGGATACATCGAGGTCAAGAGAGTCAACTCCATAGATAATACGGCAGATCCACTTACAAAGTCGTTGGACCAGTAGAAGATCAAAACCCATCTTGAGAAGATGGGACTTAGATTTATAGTCAATTGGCTTTAGGTCAAGTGAGAGTTTGTTAGATATGTGCGCCCTAGAAGCCAGAATTGGCTAACACTTGTTATACACTTCTATGGGCAAATTTATAATTTTGACTATAAATAATAAAATGCATTATTTTCTATCATAATGTGTATTTAGTGTCTGTGATGCATCCTTGGAGTTAATGGCAATGATAGTTCTTATTTTCAAGAATTAAAAATTTAAGACATGAATTTTTATTATTAACTCATAAAATGCTCTTGACTGTAGGATCATCATGAGGATGGTGATTGATCCGGGAGGTTAGTACACAATCATTTTTTTATAGTAGATAAGTCTTGAGTCTATGGTGTAGAGACACCAGAATGAGAGTACAGGTACTCATTAGAGAACGAAGGCACAGAGCATGACCATCTCGAGCAGTCATTATGAAGTCTACCTTCTCATTGATGACTGACTCGAAGCTGCAATTGTATGTCTGGTTCTTTGATCTGAGGTGCATCGACAGTTCATCTTGAGGGTGTTATAGTTTGACTACCCCATAACTCAATCTCCTAGCCATTCGGAATCCTGAGGTGTATGTTGGCTATAGCATGTTCATTGTAGGAATTGGATTGCACCAATAGAAGATCTATCTATCTCGGTAGATGAGGAGAAGCCCTATGATGATCATGAGAATCAAGTCCATAAGTCCATGGCCATGGCAGAGCGAAATAATAGAAAGAGTTTCTATTAAGATTTTCACATTGGACTTGAATCGAATGATTAATCATATGATCGATATTAGGGTTTTTCGAGATTACTTTAACCCTAATCCAGTTAGGGCTCAAGATAGAAGAACTTAATCATAGAGGTAACTGCACTGAGAGGTTCATTTTCAGTTCTGATAGGTTGCCATCATATGCTGCTAGGTGTCACTGGTGGATTTTGAGAGTAATTAGAATAATTTAGATAATCAATCATACTAGTTGTCTGAATCAGAAAAGTTTTGATCCATCGGAAGGTGTTTCGATGATGTCGATGATAGAGATCATGACATATCTCATTACCATATAGAACTAAATCTAACTGGGTCACACAAATAAGGATTTCAATCTAGATATCATTAATTGGACTAACCCAGTTCAATTGATTTGAATTAGATTTAATTAGATTCAAGAAAATCGTGCTAGCAGTTCTCCTTTAATTATCATTAAAGTTTGTCTCGACTGAGCCAAATATATCTTGGCTCACTCAGGTATCTTTACTTAGTCTGACTGGAGCTTGTTCAGGTTAGAAAAGTATTGTCTTAATTTATGAGATGAATTTGAGACAACACCTGCCATTTTCCATCACTTGCTAAATCCTATTTCGAACATTTGGTCAAACATTGATCTTTGACACTTAGACATCTACCCATGTGTCATGCACCCATAGGAGAGCAGACAGAGATTTATCCCCATACTAAAAAGTGGAAAGGAAGGGGGTGCATTCCTAGGGAGGCGTGCGCCCAAAGATAATGATGCTTGGAGTTCAATATAGATGGAACTCTAGGTTACTTCGAGGACTCTACCTAGGTGGCACCAAAGACTTGTCTTTGATCAGTCTTGGTGCCATCTAAGGATGATTCAGAGGGACTCTCATCTGATTGGATCAGATGATGTCATCCCATCAATCAGATTTAGATTTGATTGCATAAAAGGCTATGATTGGTCGGGATGATGTGGCACTGCATGGTGCAACAGGGTCTATAAAAACCCTATCTGTGCCAAGATCAAATAAGCTTGATCCATTGCCCATGCCACAAGGCTGCCCCTCTCCCTTCTCCATGCCATCTTCAGGTCTTCTCTCTCCTACCCATGCCCAAGAATTTTTTGGGCTTCAGTTTGGTGCGATCCAAGCAAGAGAAAGGCAATAGGAAAAAGAAGAACGCAACACTACTGTAAGAGACAACTCACATCTTCAAAAGGAGTTTTGAAGATCTTTAAAATTAGATCCAAATCTGATTTTTAGAGAGGTGATAAAGAAGGAGAAGATCTTCAGATCTTATCTGAGTGGATACCGGTAGAGGCCAAGCACTTACGTGGCTAGATCCAGAACCTCAAGCAGACATCAAGATCATCACAGGGTAATCAGATTATCCACAACAAGATAAACTAAATTAGATTTAATTTATTTTTTATTTTATTTTCTTTTATTAGATCAATAATATCATATCTAAAAAGTCTCAGATCTGATCTAGATCTAAGAGAAAAAATTTTAAATTATCTCTCTTGATCCAATCAGATTTGAACAAATCTGATCCGAAAAACTAGGTTTTTCCTTCATAGAGGTAATGTCGACCTTCAGAAGATCGATGGAAAGGATAACTTGGTCGATCCCTTCACTAAAGCCCTAGTGATAAAGAAGTTTGACGACCATAAGTCGAAGATGGGTATTAGATACTATACCAAGTGGCTTTAGAATAAGTGAAAGTTGTTGAAAAATATGTTTCAAAATCAATTGTCAGCCTATTGACGATTGTTCCATCTTATAATTATAATTAATTTATTATTAAATAAAATATATTTTTGATATTTTCATCATGAAGTCTACATCTTCTAATGAACTTTATTATTGTGATGAAGTTCTTAGGACTATTTAGTTTCAATAAAGAGAAGATTTATCAATTAGTCCTTAAACTGTTCACAACCAAATGATATGGTGTTAATAAGGACGTTATATGCCATATGGATTGATTGTCCTCTTAACCAAGAACTATGAAAATACTGGTATGGCATATAAGTGAGAAGTATGGGTACATCGTCATTGAACGTGACCAACTCTAGAGTGTTCTACTATCGAGAATTGCTCTGATGGGATATAGGTATAAGTATCCCTTAGACCTGAGATCACCATAGTGGCTTGCAAGCAATTCACTATGCTTTGGTACTAGACTAACTGAATTTTTAATTCAGTGATAGAAGGTTTCTAGGCATGGTTAAGTACTTGCAAAGTTGGTGAGTGATCAAGATAGGATTGACCACTCCAAGAGTTGGAGAAGAATGCATCATTATATTTCAATATAGCAAAACTCTTGACCAGGATAATCCATGAGATGGATTTGATATTTTAAAATATAATGTGGATGATCTAATTGAGATTGACAGTTAAACTCTGAGGTATCCTATAAGCATTTTGGTCAAGAGGATGAATTATACAAAAACTATATCCACATGGGTTCTAAGGATGTTGTTCTACACATTCGACCTATCCAGTTATCGAATACCATTGCTAGATGGTCACTTCGATTGATATAAAAATTTATTTTTATACTATCAACTTAGATTTGGACCTATGAGATCACACACATAAGAGTTCTCAATCGGATCAGATGGTTGATCGATGATTAAGAATCATTCTAGGGTTAAACATTCAATATGATTAATGTCTGACCTAGTACAAGTATTGTAGGAGGATCGATTAGCAATTTGATTGCTAATTAGCTTAATTTGATTAAACCAGAGGGCTAAGATTAAGTTTAATTAAATATAATTTAATTAGATTTGGTTTGAGCTTGATTGGATCAAGTCCAATTGGTTTATTGGATGAGCAAATTGCAAGGAAGAGATAGTCCTAGTTCAATTAAGACTTGTATCAACCTAATTTCTAATTTGATTAAAAAATTAAATTTAAATTAAATTTAATTTAATCTGATTTAATTAGATTATTAGTTGGACAAGACCTAATCTAATTGGGTTAATTGAATCCTAATTTAATTTAGCCTAAGGATCAAGTTGGACCAAGTCAAAGTAGGAGTCCTAGTGAGACTAGGACTCCTATCTCCATGCGCCACCTTAGCCCCAACACCCTCCATGCCATTTTTGTTGGATTTTTTCATGAAAATATTTCTCTCTAGATGTTCATGCATGCTCCCTTACTCCCTTTATCTCAAATATGGTATTTAGATATTGTGATCAAGTCAAAAGAAGAGTTTGAGTTGATTTAAACTCTATGAGATAGAGTTTTAAGAAACCAAAACTCCTTCCTATTTTGTATCACCCACATTTTTATTTTTCCTCTTAAATTTTCATGGATTTTAGGGCATTTTTGTGCAACATTTCCTAGTAGTCCGTGGAAAAATTAAAGGAGAGGACGCCCAAGAGTTGGGCACCCCAAGTCTAGCCCTGTTTGGATAACCCTTGACTAGGTATTTAACCTAGTCAAGGATTCCTCTATATCTCCTTATATAAAATGAATTTTGACCTAAATTTTTCATGGATTACACATCTAAGAGAGGTGATTTGAGGTGTAAAAAATCTAAGAGAGAAGCTATTGATGTAGAAATCCATCTTGAGGTCAGATCACTGGAGTTGCATGACGGCGATGGGATGGAGGTGATCCTACCTGCAAGAAAAGTACTCAATCAGAGTTGGCTTCGATGGAGATCCTCTGATGCTTAAGTCAATTTTTTGTTCAACAGAGAAAAGAAGATGAGCATTTGGGAGAGAAGAGTTGCATACCTTGGGGTCCCTCTTTTTTTCCTTTTATATAAGGGTCTGGAGTTTGTTAGGATGGTTTGTAGGTTGTTAGTCATGGGAGAGTAGTGGTTTGTCAAAGATATTTTGTTTATCCACTAGAATATTCTCAGGAATCATGTCAATTATTATCCTCTTATGGCATGTAGGGAGAAAGTTGATAATCCAAAGGAGTTCATCCTGGGAGAGTTCATCTCAAAGGAGTTCATCCTGGGGGAGTTCATCCTTGAGGAGTTTATCCTGGAGGAGTTCATCCTGGGGGAGCTCATCCTAGGAGAGTTCATCCTCCTAGAGGAGTTCATCCCAAAGGAGTTCATCTTGGGAAGCTCATCCTAGAGGAGTTCATCCTAGAGGAGTTCATTCTAAGGGAGCTCATCCTAGGGGAGTTCATCCTGGAGGAGTTCATTTTGGAAGAGTTCATCCTGGAGGAGTTCATCCTGGGAGAGCTCATCCTAGGAGAGTTCATTCTGGAGGAGTTCATCCTTGGATAGCTCATCCTAGGAGAGTTCATCCTGGAGGAGTTCATCCTTGGATAGCTCATCCTAGAGAGTTCATCCTGGAGGAGTTCATCCTTGGATAGCTCATCCTAGGAGAGTTCATCCTGGAGGAGTTCATCTGAGAGGAGTTCATCCTAGAGGGTTCATCCTTTCGGCAATTTCAAGTTTGGCCTGAGATAGAAACTTGGCCTCAGCCTTCTAAAGACCTCCAATCAGCCCATATTATGATCCTGACTTTCCTTCTTTGATGATATCAAGCTTGGTCTAACTTAGAACCTTGGCCACAGCCTTCTGAAGGTCTTCAATCAGCCTACATTCTCATGGCATGTGAGGAGAGTTAGTTGACAACCTGGAGCCAAGAGTGGAGACTTCAGCCTCTTGATGAGCTCAAGTTTGGCCTAACTCAGGACCTCATCCTCAACCCTTTAAAGACCCTCAATTCAGCCTATATTATGACTGGCTTTCATCTTTCGATGAACTCAAGTTCGACCTTAAATAGGACCTTGGCCACAGCCTTCTGAAGACCTTCATTCAGCCTTCATTATGACTTTGGCTTCTATCTCTTGATGAACTCAAGTTCAATCAGAAATAGGACCTCAGCCATAGCCTTCTGAAGGCCTTCAATTAGCCTTCATCATAACTTTGGCTTCCATCTCTTGATGAACATAAGTTCAATCGAAAATAGGATCTCAACCATAACCTTCCAAAGGCCTTCAATCAGCCTTCATCATGACTTCCATCTCTTAATGAACTCAAGTTCGGCCTTAAATAGAACCTCGACTACAGCCTTCTGAAGATCTTCATTCAACCTTCATTGTGACTTGGCTTCCATCTCTTGACGAACTCAAGTTCGGCCAAAAATAGGATCTCAGCCATAGCCTTCCGAAGGCCTTCAATCAGCCTTCATCATGACTTTGGCTTCCATCTCTTGATGAACTCAAGTTTGGCCAAAAATAGGATCTCAACCACAGCCTTTCGAAGGCCTTTAATTAACCTTCATCATGACTTTGGCTTCCATTTCTTGATAAACTTAAGTTCGATCAAAAATAGGACCTTAACCATAGCCTTTCGTAGGCCTTCAATCAGTCCATATTATCATGTCTTTGGCTGGCATAAAAATCCTCCAATAATAGCCCTCTACTTTCGAGTTTGAGCCTTGGTTTGGACGAAGGTAGTATAGTAAGTTGGACTTGTCAAAGAGATGATCTTTTTTTGTCATTTAGACTTAGAATCTTCTAGCTTCTTATTGAAATTATTTGAAGGTCTTCAATTTTATCCTCAGTTTTTTGAGCTTAGATTTCTACTAACCTCTATCTTCTAAGGTCGGATGCACATGCTAACATTTTGAGCTCGGATTATCATAGACCTCTACTTTTTAAGCTTGGATTTCTGCAAATATTGATATTTTAAATTTGGATTTCTGCAATGCCTTCTAAGATCGAATTTCTGTAAATATTGATATTTTGAGTTCAGATTTCTATAGATCTTTGCCTTCTAAGATCAAATTTCTATAAATATTAATATTTTGAGTTTGGATTTCTATAGATTTTTATCTTCTAAGATTAAATTTCTATAAATATTGATATTTAGAGCTCGAATTTCTATAGATTTTTGCCTTCTAAGGTCGAATTTCTACAAATATTGATATTTGAAGTTTGGATTTTTTGTAGATTTTTGTCTTCTAAGATCGAATTTCTGCAAATATTGATATTTAGAGCTTGGATTTCTATAGATTTTTACGTTCTAAGATTAGATTTTTGCAAATATTGATATTTGGAGCTTGGATTTCTGTAGATTTTTACCTTCTAAGATTGGATTTCTGCAAATATTGATATTTGGAGCTCGAATTTCTGCATATCTTTGTCTCGTGTTTAAAAATCAAAGATTTTCATCCTCACTAGGATGAGGTTATCCTCCTATTTTAAATAATTGGAGGATTTCTCTCTATGTCAAGATGAGATTCTTCTCTTGTCCTTGACACAGTCGTAGGAGAATACCTAGACCGTTGAAGGGGCTTCTCTCCACCTTCTATCTTAAATTAATGAGGGTCTTCATTTTTCTCATGTTAGGATGAGATCTCCTCCTATTCCTAACATGACTGTAGAGGCACATTAGGACCATTGGCAGGGTCTCTCCCCTCATCTCATCTTAAATTAATAAGATGAGGTTCTCCTCCTGTTCTTAATATAGCTCTAGGGGCACATTAGAGCCATTGGCAGGGCCTCTTTTCTTATCTCATCTTAAATTAACAAGGCCTTCTGCTTTGCTCGTGTTAGGATGAGATTCTCCTCTTATTCCTAACATAACTATAGGGGCACATAAGGATCGTTGGTAGAGCCTCTCTCCTCATCACGTCTTAAATTAACGAGGCCTTCTGCTTTGCTTACATTAGGATGAGGTTCTCCTCCTATTTCTAACATGGCTATAGGAGCACATTAGGGCCATTGGTAAAGTCTCTTTCCTCATCTCATCTTAAATTAATGAGGCTTTCTGCTTTGCTCATGTTAGGACGAGGTTCTCCTCCTGTTCCTAATAGGATTATAGGGGCACATAAGCGCCGTTGAAAGGGCCTCCTCTCTGCTCCTCCCATCTCAGGTTAACGGGATCTTCTTTGATCGATGTTCTTGTCAAGTCTACTTTTTTGGCCTTGATTTTTTCTTGACTTAAATTTAGGCTTGGTAGTTTGGCCTTGATCATGATTTTGACTCTGGCTCGACTATGATCTTAACTTCAGCTTGGTTGTGATTTTAGCTTCAACTTATCCTTGATTTTGACCTTGGCTTGGTCTTGAATCTAACTTCAGCTCGACTTAGGCTTTTACCTCGGATTTTTTTTTTTGTGAGCTCGGCTTACTAAGGTTGAATTTTTATTGGCCTCAGTTTTTTAAGCTTGAACCTATGCAGACCTCGAACTTGTATGATCTTTACCTCAGATTTATCTTGCTTTCACCTCGGATAGGTCTTAAACTTCATCTCGGATTGGTCTGGATTCTAACTCTAGCTTTAGCTTTAGTTTTTTGAACTTAGTCTTGATTGACTTTGAGTGCGGTCCTCGATTTTGGTGTCCTATAGCCCTACGAGAAAGAAAAGATAATGGACAAAAGCTTAAAATCTCTTACCATGAATTCTTCATTTGGGAGACCTTAGGCTCCATTTGACCCCCTCTTGTTACTTGATTTGAGCTTTTATTTTGAGATAATTTGACTTGGATTATCCCAATTCAGGTCAGACTTTATCTTCTTCTCCTTATTTTCTTTCTTCTCTTTTTTTTTGTATTTGTTTTGGTTTCAGTGGGTGAAATTCATAGAACCGTGTACCAAGATTGTGGCATTTTGTGGGTGGCTTCGGAGTTGCTCCCAGTCAGCTTCGACTATTTGATGTTCAAAAAAGATTAAATGAATGCATGAAACTTCGATCGTATTGAAGCATACAGACCTCGGCTCTCCCATGGCACACCACCTGGTGCATAGGGGAGAGGGCCAGCATCGTCGAGAGAACCTCAACCATGCTTGAACGCAGGAGAAAAGGTCAACGGGGGGAAGACATTAGGATACGTGTGGGCATAGTGGAGAAAGGATCAGCCAGCTGGCTTGTTCTTTCCTCTTTATCCATTTCTTCTTCTTCTCCCCTTATTTTTTTTTTGGTGGGGAGAAAATCGACGTCGCTTGAAATCGCGATAGAGGACCTCAACACCATCTGGGATTGTGAGGGAGATCGGTGCCACCTGAGATTATGAGGGAAGACTTTGATGCTGTTGTGATGGGTTTGCTCGACTGGAGGGCATGTCCAGATGCGCGAGAGAGGGGAGAACATTGGAGTCACCATGTGTTGTGCTCGGGAGGGGAGACCAGCTATAGCTAAAGGCATGCAGGGAGAAGGCTGGAGCGACTGCGGGTTTATGAGGAAGGAGAAGGTCGAAGAGATCGTTCGAGTTCTGCCTGAGAGCGAGAAGATCGAAGGAGGCCAAATGCGCACGGACTAAGAGGCTCCTGGACACCAACCCCTCCCAATCCTCTTCTCTATTTTTTGAAACAAAATCTCTTAGCCAGAGCCATCACAGGATGCACCTAAAAGTGCATAGGAGGAGCTTGATCGGAGATGCGCGGGTGCATGGGAGAGGAACTCGGCTGTCGGGGGTGCACGGGAGAGAGGAGACATCCAGAGTCGCTTGGGCATAAGGAAGGATGGCCGGAGTTGCCATGCGGGGGAGAGAGAAGCCTGCTGGACTAGTGGTCGCACAGAGGAGAAGGTCGATCGAATGCGTGGGGCTGAAGATCTATTGGAGTTGCCAGAGGTCGCCAGAGCACGTGGGCACAGAAGATCCACCAGACTGGAGGTCGCCAGAGCATGTGGACGCAGAAGATCCACCGGATTGGAGGTCGCCCAAGGGAGAAGGTCGGTCGAAGGTTGATGGACATGTTGGGATTTCACCTAGGATCGTAGGGAAAATCGATCGAAGGAGCTTGAATGCATGGAGGTTAGCCGTGGTCGCGAGAGAGAAGGTCGGGCGTGAGAGGGAAGGTCGCCGACCCTGCTCCTCTTTCCATTTTCTTTTATTTATTTTTTCTTTTTTTTTGAAAATAGGGAACTAAACTCCCTTTTTCTTTTCTCTTTTTTTTTTGAAAATAGAGAACTGAACTTCCTTCTTCTTCTTCTTTGAAGTCGACACCGCCTGGGATCATGAGGGAGATTGGCGGGATGCATGCACGAGAAGGACATCGACTAGTTGGATCGCCTGGGCTGGAGAGAGGCCTACAGATACTATTCCCTCCCCTCTTTCTTTCTTCTAAAAGTCAAAATCAAGAAGAGCCAAATATGATTGCATATAGTGAGAATTGGAGTAACATTAAAAGCATATAGGATTCTGATGTTAAATATGACTGAGTGGAAAGTACTTGAGATAATAAGAGATCAAATAAAATTAATAGCATGTAGAGTTTCAATAATAAATTCAACTTATGAGTAGTATATAGTAATTAAACATCAGTCATCAATATTAATATATGACATTTGAAGAAGAGCCATAAAACTTTTAGTTAATTGATGAGGATGATCTACTATCCAGATGGTGCATGATAGTAGCTGAGTTTTTGGATCTACATATCCCATTTAACAGAGCAATGCATGAAAAATAATAAATAGTTGCAGTAGTATCTAAAAAAATGGCACATCCCTTAGCTTGGAAAATATAACTCTGATTTGACCTAAATAGGTAAAATTTATGACCTATGGGAGTAACGAATAGAAATAATATCATAGTCTCGAATGAAGATATAATAAGTATAATAGTAGGATGCCAAAGTAACCACCAACCCAAGAAAGTCTCTCTTTATTCTTCTCTAATTTTTTATAATACCACTTCATTTTTTTTCTCTCTCTCAAGACCTCAGTCTCTTCATTTCATTTTGGATTTCAAAGGTTGCTTTTATTTTGCCCAGTATATTATAGTGCAAATGAAGATCTCTTCTTTCTAATATTTGATTCTATCTAAAACTCAAGGAATGGATGAAAAATCAAGAATATAATATGACTAAAAAAAATTATATAATTATATTTTTTATCTGGATCTTGTGGTATTTTTGCTAGTTCAGATCATCCTTGTCATGGTCTTCTTTCTCGCTTGGACTTTTTTTTCTAATTAAAATTTCTTCCTCATTCAAATCCCCCTAGTTTAGGACTAGGTGGGAGAGTTTGAAGATGGATGCTGAATCCCATCATTATTATCATTATTAGAGCAGCACGATGGAGCTTCTCTCGCTGGATGCTCATTTTCTCCCAAAATGGGCTCAAAGATCCTTCCTCCAGTGCCATCTGTTAACGTAGAAATCCATCTCGAGGTCAGATCGTTGGAGATGCATGGTGATGGTGAATCGATGGTGATGGGATAGAGGTGGCCATAGTTGCAAGAGAAGTCCTCGATCAAAATTAGCTCCAACGAGGATCCTCTGATGCTCAAGTCAGTTTTTCATTCAATAAAGAAAAGAAGATGAGCATTTGGGAGAGAAGAGTTGCGTACCTTGGGGTCCCTCTTTTTTCTCTTTGATAGAAGGATCTGAAGTTTGTTATGATGGATTGTAGTTTGTTAGTCATGGAAGAGCAATGGATTATTAGAGATATTTTGTTTGTCCACTAGAATATTCTCAAAAATCATATCAGGTATTATCCTCTCATGGCATGTACGAAGAAAGTCGACAATCCAAAGAAGTTCATCCTGAGGGAGTTCATCCCAGAGGAGTTCATCCTAGAGGAGTTCATCTTGGAGGAGCTCATCCTGAGAGAGCTCATTCTAGAGGAGGTCATCTTAGAGGAGTTCATCCTAGAGGAGTTCATCTCGAAGGAGTTCATTCTGGAGGAGTTCATCCTGGAGGAGTTCATCTTGGAGGAGTTCATCCCGAGGGAGCTCATCCTAGGAGAGTTCATCCTGAAGGAACTCATCTTGGAAGTTCATTTTGGAGGAGTTCATCCTGAAGAAGATCATCCTGGGGAAGTTTGTCCTGAATGAGTTTCATCTCGGGGAAGTTCATCCTAGAGGAGTCCATCTAGGGGAGCTCATCCTAGGGGAGTTCATCCTGGAGGAGTTCATCTCGGAGGAGCTCATCCTAGAGGAGTTCATCCTGAAGGAGTTCATCCCAGAAGAGTTCATCCTAGGGGAGTTCATCATAGAGGAGTTCATCTTGGAAGAGCTCATCTTGGGAGAGTTCATCCTGGAGGAGTTCGTCTTGAAAGAGTTCTTCTGGAAGGTTCATCCTTTCGGTAACTTCAAGTTCGGCCTGAGATAGAACCTCGGTCTCAGCATTCTGAAGACCTCCAATCAGCTCATATTGTGATCCAGGCCTTTCTTCTTTGATGATATCAAGCTCTGCCTGACTTAGAACCTCGACCATAGCCTTCTGAAGGCCTTCAATCAGCCTACATTCTTATGGCATGTGGGAAGAGTGAGTTGATCCTGGGGGAGTTCATCCTGGAGGAGTTTATCCTAGAGGAGTTCATCTCGAAGGAGTTCATCCTAGAGGAGCTCATGCTGAAGGAGTTCATCCTGAAGGAGTTCATCCCGGGAGAGTTCATCCTAGAGGAGCTCATCCTGGGGGAGTTCATTCTGAAGGAGTTCATCCTAGGGGAGCTCATCTTAGGGGAGTTTCATCCTGGGGGAGTTCATCCTGGAGGAGTTCATCCCGAGGATGTTCATCCTGGAGAAGTCCATCCTAGAGGAGCTCATCCTGGGGGAGTTCATCCTGGAAGAGTTCATCTCGGAGGAGTTCATCTTCGAGAATATCATCTTGGTGAAGTTCATCCTAGAGGAGTTCATCTTGGAGGAGCTCATCCTAGTGGAGTTCATTCTGGAGGAGTTCATCCTGGGGTAGGTTATCCTGAAGGAGTTCATCCCAGAGGAGCTCATCCTAGGGGAGTTCATCCTAGAGGAGTTCGTCTTGGACGAGTTCATCTGAAAGGAGTTCATCCTGGAAGGTTCATCCTTTCGGTAACTTCAAGTATGGCCAGAGATAGAGACTCAGCCTCAACCTTCTGAAGACCTCCAATCAGCCCATATTATGACCTAGGCTTTCCTCCTTTGATGATATCAAGCTCTGCCTGACTTAGGACCTCGACCACAGCCTTCTAAAGGCCTTCAATCAGCCTACATTCTTATGGCATGTGGGAAGAGTGAGTTGACAACCTGGAGTCAAGAGTGGAGACTTCAACCTCTTGATGAGCTCAACTTTGGCCTAACTCAGGACCTTGTCCTCAATCCTTTAAAGATCCTCAATTCAGTCTACATTATGACTGGCTTCCATCTCTTGATGAACTCAAGTTCGGCCTTAAATAGGACCTCGGCTGCAGCATTCCGAAGACCTTCATTCAGCCTTCATTATGACTTTGGCTTCTATCTCTTGATGAACTCAAGTTTGGCCGAAAATAAGACCTCAGCCATAGCCTTTCGAAGGCCTTCAATCAGCCTTCATCATGACTTTGGCTTCCATCTATTGATAAACTCAAGTTTGGCCCAAAATAGAACCTCAGCCATAGCCTTCCGAAGGCCTTCAATTAGCCTTCATCGTAACTTTGGCTTCCATCTCTTGATGAACCCAAGTTTGGTAGGAAATAGAACCTTGGCCACAACCTTTCGAAGGCCTTCAATCAGTCTTTATCGTGACTTTGGCTTTCATCTCTTGATGAACTCAAGTTCGGTCTTAAATAGGACCTCGACCATAGCCTTTCAAAGACCTTTATTTTGACTTTTCCTCTCATCTCTTGATGAACTCAAGTTTGGTTGAAAATAGGACCTTGACCACAATCTTTCGAAGGCCTTCAATCAGCCTTCATTATAACTTTGGCTTCCATCTCTTGATGAACTTAAGTTCAGCCAAAAATAGGACCTCGACCACAGCCTTTCGAAGGCCTTCAATCAGCCTTCATTGTGACTTTGGCTTCCATCTCTTGATGAACTCAGGTTCAGCCGAAAATAAAATCTCGGCCATAGCCTTCTGAATGCCTTCAATCAGCCCATATTGTCATGTCTTCGGCTGACATAAAAATCCCCCAATAGAAGCCTAGGGCATGGGATTTTGTAAAGGCACTAATCAAGGTGCTTTGGTGAGAGAAGAAAGAAGAAGAAGAGGATCTTCTTCTAGATTTTTTCTTCCACTCCTATTCCTCCATCTTTATGAGTGTTTGAGAGGTGTCTCAGCATCATGAATCATCTTTCTCAACTTTAGAAAGTTGAAGAATCCAAGCTTGAAGAAAAAAAGATTCAGATCGACCATTGAAGAAAGATCAGCACAGTACTAGCATACTATGCTGATTTTCGAGCACCAAACTTTAGATCTACAATCGAGGTTTCGTGTGGACAACTCATAGAGATCGGACATATGTGCAGCTCGAAGCAACCATCTCAGGATTGGATCAGCAAGTTAAAGAACTTGAGATTCAAAGGTAAGGATAATCTGATCTTCCTATTACATGTCTAGATCTGATCTAGAGTAGTCTACTGTTGATATGATTAATATGCAGTTCTTTTGATATTTTATTTTTTGATTTAATAGCATGCCTTAATCATATAATAGGATCATATATCTAGGGTTTTATGTTATATTGTTCTTGATTTAACATGATTAATTCACACCTTCCGCTGCAATTTTGAAAAAGTTTCAAAAGCTAATCCTAGAACCCTAGATCAGTTCCTACACTACAGAGGGGTGTTGGAGGAGCCGCAGGGGGGTGTGGGGGTGCGACGAGCCATGGGAGAGTCGTAGGGGATGGGGCAGTGTGATGGGCCATGGGGGTGTCGGGGGAGCCATAGGGGGATGGGGCGGTACGATGGGTTGCGAGGTGCCAGAGGAGCCGTAGGGGGCGCGGGGGTGTGACGGGCTGTGGGGGAGCCAAGGAAGCCATAGAAGGGTAGGGTGGTGCGACGGGCTACTGGGGTGCCAGAGAAGCCGCAGGGGGGCACGGTTGCACGGGGGGGCGATGGGCCATGGAGTGCCGGGGAGCCGTAGGGGAGTGTGAACGCAAGAGACAAAAATGAATGCGGGAGCCATAGGGGAGCATGAATGTCGGAGGGTTGAGAGGAAGAGGGAAGGGAGGGGTTCTGCGCTGGGGGAGTGGGGGTTTAACATCGGGGGGAGGGGGGCATTGGGGGGGTAGATTTTAATCAGGTCCAAGCCTGGGCCAGGCTCAGGCCAGAACAAAGGTAGGCCCAAGCCTGGCCCAAAAATAAAACAAGCTTTATATTTTGGTTCGAGTCTAGCCTAAATAATTTTGGACTGAGCCTGAAGTCCAACCCAAAGCCGGCTAGGCCCGATGGGCCTCGGGCCGACTCGAGCCAATTTTCAGCCCTACATGCAGCATTAAATAGGAAAAAAAAATTATCCATGTTCTTTTACACATGGAAAAGTGGCTTCAAAATCTATTACCCATATTCTTTTATATTACTACTTTCCTGGGTAAGTTGATAAAATTTATCCATATTTCTCATAATATCCTTCATACCATTTAGGTTTGGAGAAAGTAGACGATTGAGTTATTAGGCATCGAATGATGGAGACATTGAAAATGAGGATGGGGTATTTTGGAAATAAAATAAAATACCTACTTTACTGGCTAATAGAAAAATAATTTATTAAATTAAAAAAAAATATTAATATTATTGGCTTGTTTCTTCATAAGTTATTTCCAATCTTTTTTAAATTTTTTTGGCTGATGTATAAGTAGATATTCTATTGAATTTATATACATCAAGAGAACAATAAAGTAAATTAATGATTTTAGCATTTAATCGAGCCATCTTCTTATCATACTCATCTCAATCCTTTTCTAATTTAGGAAGAGATAGACTATTAACTATATTTATGAGTATATGTGGTCCTCTAGTTATGACTCCCTACATGTCATAATCTAAAGCTTATATAAAAATTTTTGTTCTAACTTTTCAAAATGTATAGTTGGTACCATTAAATAATAGTAGTTTAGATGTGGATTGGCCTTCAGTAAATGATGAACTAATTGGGGTTGCCATGATCTTTAACTCTTTGATTGCTGGGTCAACAATCAAATATTAGAGCACCTACTCTGATACTAATTATTATCTAAAAGATAACAATCCAAAAGGGAGGATGAATCAAATTCTTTTAAAATTTTAATCAAATTAAGCTCTAAGATAATTATGTACTTCTAGTTAAACCAATTTAAGTAGATGAGATGTGTATGATTCAAGCAGCAATAGATTTAAGATATATGTATGATGCTTTGGAAGGATTTAAAGTTAAGCTAAACAAGCAATAAAATAAGTAAAGCCAAAAAAAAAAACCACTACTTAAATACATAAAGGTTTATAGTGGTTCGGTGCAAGCTGTACCTATGTCTATTCTCCAAGCGCTCCTTGAAAATTTTATTATAATCTTCTTGATTACAATGTGTTTATTTTTCTGATTTTGCAAACAAACCTAGTTATTTTTTTGGAGTTACCAATCAAATCTTACATCGATTATTTTTTGAGCTCATATTCAATCTAGTTGATTTTATAGGCTCACCAACCAAAATCTATAATATCCAATTCTGGGCTTAGACGGGCCTAATCTCCAAGTTTCTTTTTTCTAAAGAGGCTAAAGAAAAATATGCAGGATTCTAGGCATGCATTTCAAAATTTTTTGAATAAAATATAGTGAATAATATTAGATTAATCTAATTAATTTACACATGCTATGATCTAATCATAAAAATCCTACACTAGGATCCACACATGTATATATATGTATAAGAAATTAAATGCATAAATTTTTAAATCTTATTTACTACTCATGTTCAGAACATGATACCAGAGTGCTAGTAGATGATATCCATAATTTGAAAATCATGGATAGAAGTCCTTGCATCATGATGCAGCCACATAGATCGTCTGGCCTCTATGGATGGTCCATATGAAGCTTTTGGTCCTGATCAGTTCCACCGGAGTGCTAGCTCCTTATCGAAATCTTCGACAGTCGATCTTAATTGATCTCGATCGATCATCTTCTCCTGATCAGTTGGATGCACTAGGAGGCTAGAATACATAGAATGGAGGATGACGAGATGGTGTGAAAAATTTTATGGAGATCCAATGCTCACAACACTCGATCTCACTTCCTAAATCCCTAGGTCAAAATCCTAGGACTACCCACACCCTGAAACAGTAGAGTCCCCACTCTTATAATTTTTTTAACACTAGAAACTCATGCCCAAGAGACCTCACACCACTCTCTATTTAACTGAGAATTTTTTTCTTAGATAGCCTATGCGCACATTTTAAAACTCCTTTTTAAATGTTTATGAGATAAGAAAAGAAAAAAAATATAGTGCACACTCTCCCTCTCTATAATTTCTCATGCCTAGATATTAGCACCCCCTCTTAGTATTTAATTCCCAGAAGGACTCCTCACTCCCTCTCACACATGCCCACAAAAAATCTCCTTAAATTGGCGACATTCAGATGGGTAAAATGCATGGGATGGAATAAGGATGGGAGGTTGAATTTGTAATTCAACCTCCCACTTGAATTCAAAATTCAAGGGGACCTTCTATCCACATCCAATGCCAAAACCAGATGTATGACACATAGAAGGACTCTCCTTCTACACCCACATACTGATCAAAAAATAAATTATGTAACAAAAAGTGGGAGGATGTGGAGGAAGGATAAGGTTGAGAGGTTGAAGTAGTTCCAACCTCCAACCAATTGTCTTGAATTTGAAATTCAAGACAAATTCAAATTGATCCAACTCTTAGACCAGGTCAAAGAAAGAAAAAAGGAGGCACCAACACAGCTTTCTACATGGAAAAAACTCATGCAAAAATTAGAAGTGGCATGAGAGAAGGCATGGTCAAAGGTCAAGGTGCAAGGGAGAGGAATTCAAATCTAATTGGAATTGCTTGACTTGTGCAACTTGATTTCATCCAAACCTATTTGACCAAACACAATTAGACTAAAATATGTAAGGTTTAATGGACATGGTAGAAGCGATAGATTTTAAAAATTTTGGTCTATCAAATACTAATCCTAGGACCGACCTTGATGATTTTCAATCATATATATGTATATAATATAATATAAGAAAATATACTCTTATAAATCTAATTTAGAGAAGAATGATTTCCACAAGGTGTCCACGTGTTTGCCCTTCAACAGTAATCCATACAAGAATTAAGTTCAATAATAATTCTTCTTGAAGCCTTGGTTGCTAAATTCTATTTTAGAATACTTGGCCATTCTTCTCCCTTCTTCCCCCTTACTTATTCTCCCTTTTATTCTCTTTTAGCCTTCTTAAATAATCTTCCTAAACCTTATCTTAATGAAGACTCTTTGTATTGGTCAAGATCTTGTTTAGAGAAAGACTCCTTGTCTTAACCAATACCATATCTAAAAGAAAGAAAGAAAGAATTTTAAGATAAGTCTCTGAATCTGGAATGCCCGACATCTCTAAATATAAGAAAATAGGGTTTTAGTGACCAAAAAACTGATTGCTAAAAACCAAAAATTGGTCGCTAATAATTTAGTGATTGATTTTGCGATCGAAAATTTTTCATCACAAAAAGGTTGATTGAAAATATTTTTCGATCAATTTTTTTGATCGCAAAATCTAGCGATTGATTTATCGATCAAAAAAAATTTATTAAAATTATTAAAATTTAAAAAAAATTAAAAACTTATGATCAATTTTTCAACCAAAAAATTGGTTGCTAATTTCCAAAAAACATAAAAATAAATAATCTAATTTCTAAAAATTAAAAATTTATAAAAAAATTAGTTTCTAATTTCTAAAAAGAAAAATTTATAACAAAATTATTTTTTTGTAATTTTCAAATCAGTCAAAAATTTAGTTATAAATTTTTAAAAAATATTTTTTTAAAAAAAATCAATCACAAAATTGATTGCTAAATTAATGAAAAAATATTAAACTTAAAATTTAAATAATAATTGATCAAAAATTTGATTGTATTTTTTAAAAATATTTTTAAAAAAATTGGTTGTAAAACTGATCGCTATTTTTTTAAAATTTTTTTATTAATACAATCGATCACAAAATCAATAACTCATTTTTTAAAATATTTTTATTAATAAAATTGATTACAAAATTGATTGCTAATTATTTTTAAATTTTTTAATTAAAAAATTTATAAAATTGATCATTATTTATTTTTTTAATATTTAAATTTTCAAAATTAGTTACTAAATTGGTCTCTATTTTTTATTTAATATTTTAAATTTATATTATTTTTATTTATTATATATTTTATTTTTAAAAAATAATAAATTATTAATATTTTTAAATTATTTTTTAATATTTTATTTTTAATAGTTTTTTTTCATCCTCCTCCCATGCACTTGCAGCATTCTGCCTCCATCGTCGCCCTCATCCGCTAGTACTGCCGCCCTTCAGTCGCCCGCACCCCACCCCCCGTGCTACCCCTTGGCCACCCGTACTATCCATCGGCCGCCTACACTACCCCCGGGCCCCCCACACCACTCTTCAGCCACCCGCCTTGCCCCCTGGCCACCCACGCTATCTCTTAGCCAGCCGCACCACCCCCCGATCGCCCGCCCTGCTTCTAAGCCACCCCCACCGCCCGGCTACTGCCCGACTACCCGCATCACCCTCGTTCCCCCGACGGTGGAGATTGGTGGTAGGTGGCGGTAAGGAGAAGGCAAAAGGGAGCCATCACGGGTAGGTCGGCGAGGGGAGGCCGAAGGGAAGGGGGTGTCATAGGCTAGGGAGGGGATGGGGCCATCGCGGCGAGCCAGCAAGGAGATGCCGTCATGGGCGATCGTCAAGGAGGGGAAGGGGGCCATCGCAGGCAGTAACTGGGGAGACGAGGGGGGCCATCATGTGGTGGGTCGGTGAGGGGAGGCCATCATGGGCGGTCTCCGGGGAGGAAAGGGGTCGGGCCTGTTGCGGGTGATCATCGGAAAGGAGAGGGCGGGTCGGGGAGGGGAAGATGAGGGTTGGGGGCGACTAGGATGGGGCTGGGGGTGGGGCTTATAAATTTTTTTTTTCTATTCTTTTTAAAATAAATAATCGGTTAAACCACCAAAAAATGAAGCCAACTAAAATTTTTTAAAATTTAAATTCATGATCAACTTTTTGATTGTAAAAAATTAAAAAAGTTTTGCAAACAAAAAATTGATCAAAAAATACCAAAATTATTTTTTTAATTTAAAATAATTTAAAATTTTTTTGATTGATTTTTTGGTTGGAAAATTAATTTTTTTTGATCAAATTTTTGGTCATAAATTTTTTTGACCAAAAAATCAATCAAAAAATACCAAAATTATTATTTTTTAAATTTAAAATAATTTTAAAAAAATTTTGATTGATTTTTTGATCAAAAAATTAATTTTTTTGACCATATTTTTAGTCATAAATTTTTTGATCAAAAAATGTCAAAATTATTTTTTTAATTTAAAATAATATAAAAAATTTTTGATCAATTTTTTTGTTAGAAAATAAATTTTTTTGATTGAATTTTCTATAATAAATATATTTTATAATTAAATATAATTTTTTTCTATTTTTTTTGAATATGTATAATTTTAGAATTTAAAGTCCATCTTCATTGTTCATTATCTAAATAATTATCATTAGAGTATCATCACAAAAGATCGGCTTGATCTAGTAGTCCTAGCTATGTTGATCAATAAAATTTGATTTTGATGGTTACAAACGATCGTATGATAATCTGATAGATAGAGACTACCAAATAGATTTGAAAACTTGCAATAATGATCTCAATGATATTTATAGCATACTATCAAAATTTTACTTCAATCAGACATCATTATCATGATCAATTTAGCACGAGATGATTTGGATCGTTAAATAAAAAATGAGTAATCAAAAGGCCAAGTGGCATTCGATTGTAAGATAACTTTTTAGATAAATGATCTTTACTACTACTTTAATTATTTGTACAGTGGTGATCGTAAAATCCAAACTACGCGTATATGAACCATTGATGTTAAGCAAATCTTATAAATGCACATGTATAATTATCTAAGAACTTTAAGAATGAGTATCAAGAAATATATAATTTTAAATCATTCATATATGCATGGTTTTAATTTTATAATCACCACCATACAAATGATCAAAGTATCTACAAAGATCATGTACCTAAAAAATCATCTTATAATCGAATGCCATTTCGCCTTTTGATCACTCATTTTAAATTTAACAATCCAAACCATTCCATGCTAAATTGACCATGATAATGATATCAAATTAAAGTAAAATTTTGATAGTATGCTATAAATATCATCAAAATCATCGTTGAAAATTTTTGAATCCATCAGTAGTCTCTATCTATCTGATCATCATACGGTCATTTATGACTATCGAAATCAAATTTTATTGATCAATGTAGCTAATGCTATCAAATCGAGCCAGTCTTTTATGACATACTTTAATGATAATTATTTAGATAATAAATAATGAAGATAGACATTGAATTCTAAAATTATACCATATTCAGAGAAAATAGATAAAAATTATATTTGATTGTAAAATATATTTATGATCAAAAAATCAATCAAAAAAATTTATTTTAAACCCAAAAAATTGATTGCTAAATTTTTAAATTATTTTAAATTTTAAAAAAATTAATTTTAGCATTTTTGACAAATATTTTGGTCCAAAAATTTACAACCAAAAATTTAATCAAAAAAAATTTAATTTTTTAACCAAAAAATTAGTCAAAATTTTTTTAAATTATTTTAAATTTAAAAAATAATTATGGTATTTTTTAATGAATTTTTTGATTAAAAAATTTATGACCAAAAATTTAATCAAAAAAATTAATTTTTTTGATCAAAAATTTTTTGAATTATTTTAAATTAAAAAATAATTTTAGCATTTTTCAATCAATTTTTTGTTCAAAAAATTTGCAATCAAAAATTTGACCAAAAAATTAATTTTTCAATCAAAAAATTGATCAAAATTTTTTTGAATTATTTTAAATTAAAAAAATATTTTTATCATTTTTTGATTGATTTTTTGATCAAAAAATTTATGACTAAAAATTTAGTTGAAAAAAATAATTTTTTTATTAAAAAATTGATTAAATTATTTTTGAATTATTTTAAATTTAAAAAAAATTAATTTTGGAATTTTTCAATCAATTTTTCAATCAAAAAATTTATGACCAAAATTTTGATTATAAAATTGATTGCAAAATTTTACAAAATTAATATTTTATAAACTCGCTTTTATATTCAAATTTTTTATTGCAAAATCTATCATAAAATTAGAATTTTATGATCAATTTTGCAACTGGTATTTTTCAATCTCTATATTAATTTTTTTAATAATCGATCGTAAAATCGATCATAAATTTTAATAGAAAAACTCGATCGCAAAATCACTATTTTTTGGTAATGTGTCATATGAGACTTATTTTATAGTTTCAGATGGGGCACCAATCACATTCATTCTCAAGCACTTATCAGCCATCCAAAAGATTTATTAAGGGACCAGATAAGTTCCTTATTGTAGGAGTCTTGGAGGTGCCTAAAAATTAAATAAAATTTGATTTCTACCTCTAAAATGTTGTATATACGACTCTCCTTCATTTATTCCAAATTTTCTTTGAATGTTTTTGATATAAGACATAGGATAAGGTGAGTGAGTTCTAGATAAGGCGCTAACCAAGAACCTTCATGCAAAAGAACTCCTAGGCACCATTTAAAATGGAACTACGTGACTCTTTACGTTAATTCTCGAAAGATTTTATTCATGCACCCATAACTTTGACTTGGTCAACAATTATAGGCACCATAAGAGAGAGAGAGAGAGAGAGAGAGAGAGAGAGAGAGCTACTCAGGGAGTGTTTACCTACTCAAAGCCCCCATCTAGAAGGACTCTTGGTCCTTCATGCTAAGAAAAAACATGCACCACTTTAAGTGGCGTCAATTTAAGGGAAGTATTTGGGGTGCCTAGGACTCTTCCAAGTTGAGTCCAAATAAAAGCCAAGTGGCATTCATATGATGGGTAACCATTTTAGCCTAAGCACATTTGAGATTTAAATAAAATTGGTTAGTCAAAAATGCAAGAATTTAAACCAAAATTGATTTGGCAAGGAATTAGGTTAGCCAACATGTGTTAGCATGCCAATTAGCTATCCAATTAAGATCCAATGATCCTAAAATTAATTCTTGATCCATTCTTTTATGTATGTGACCCATTGGACTCCATATCTAGCCAGCAGTAGGCTTGGATGCATTTTAATCTAATCCAATTGAACTTAATCTCAATCGATTCGGATTAATGTCGACTCGATTTTACCAATTAGAAGAGCCATCTAATTAAGGATCGAATTAATTTTATTAATTCAATCAAACTTACAAGTCAAAATTGATGTCTAGCAATATATCATGACTATCCAAAAGATGTAAAATTTGATAAAAATATCAAATATACTCTTTAGTGGTAAGTATCCATGCAATTCAATCCCTCGATCATCCTGCATCCTGAATATGTTTATGAGCATGGATAAATGTCAAACTCAAACACATATTCATATCAATTCTCCATCAATCAATCATAACTCTAATGAATGATTAAAAATCTTATCTAATCTTCATTCTGCTCTAGCTAAAGTCTTACTAGGTTATCAATAAATAAGAATACATAGGATGTCATCTTTTCGTACTAGGAGTGATCGATTTCTTATTGATCTACTCACAACTTTCATACACACTTGACCATATCTAGAACATCCCGTTCATGACTCAACATCATAATTGAGTATGAACCAAATAATATAGGCTTATGTGTCGTGGTGATCCCAAGCCTAAGGATCAATTGCACAACTCCCACTTAGAGAACTACCTTTTGACATACAAGTAAGGTTCTATAAGATGTTCTCTTTAGCAAGTCAATTTAGTGTACTCATTTCTCGATGATCATCCATATTCTTGTATTAGTATCTCTACATAAGTAGCTTATGAGATCCACCATCCTCTCCATCGAGCATACATGGGATGTACCAGTTTATCCAAAATATTGATCTCCAACTTAATGTTCCTCCGACTAGGAATGTTTAAGATTAGGATTTTAGAATTTTAGGCCTCTTAAGCATGACTCATTCATGTCCTCTAAAACCATTGCTCTAATCTTTAGGATTTATTATAATCTTTAAATATAAAAGATGCAACTAGAATGATGAATCAAATGCCTCATTTTATTGATTTCAAAAAAAATGTTATTATATGAGTTCAAAATTATACAGAAAAGTCCCATCACACCTAATAAACACATAAAGTATATGTATAAAAGTATTAATTTATTCTTATTTCTTAAGAATTGATACTTTTATTCTATTTTTTGGAGAAAAGAAGACCAAGGATGAAAAGAGCTCAATTTATGGGTTGCAACAGAATAAATTTCACTCAAATTGGAGCTAAAATAAAAATGTTATAAAGCCCAGAAGTTTTTTTTTAAAAAAAAAATAGTCCAATGCATGGTAGACCGACCAGCCGGTCCATAGATCCTACGCAGACCAGCCAGCTCAGCAGATGCAGCGAACCAAAGTGCGCCATGTGGTAGACCTGAACCCTTAAGGGGTTCATGAAAAATCCATCACGGTTCACAGGGTAAAGAGGTAATTTCACATCAAAGCAGCAAGCGGTGATTGGCTAAGGCATTCAGTGTGCCCGGTTCGCGCAATCCATAGCTATAGTAATTGCACGATCCAATGGCCTACATTCGATCCAGTGGAGATCCGATGGCCCACAACAAATTCTTCTTTGATTCAAATAGTGCTCAGCAATCTGGTGTGATCCGATGGCCAGAAAACCAATCGATGAAGATCCAACAGTCCAAAAGCATCTCTAACTTGATTAAGGATGATCAGAAGCCCATTCAATGGTCCTTAATCGCCTGATCAGGCGATTCAACGGTAGAAAATTACTCCAAGGAGTAGAATCCAATTCAGACTTGATTTCTTTGGTTTTTCTTCGATTTTAACCTATTTTCTTCCTGCTTCTCTTCTATAAAAAGATCTTTAAGCTAAAGTAATGGATAGTAGCCTCTATAAGCCCTCTAAAGCCTCCCCTTGGGGGATTAGCCCCTCCTAAGCTTCTCCACGCCTCTCTCTTCTCCAAAAGCACCAGCAACACCAAAGCCTACATCTTCAGCAAAACTTCTCTCCTATTCTGAACTTCTATCATCTGCTTCTACCCAGATTCTTCTACTAGGCTCCAGGATGAAGAATTCAGCGAGAAGCTTCTCGATGTCTGGCTGATCCTCTCTTTTTTAGGAGATCATTATGATATTAGTTTGACGGTGTTTTCTATTTCTCATCTTTTGTATTTTTTTTAATTTACAATAAAAACTATTTTTAGTTATAATATCTTTATATCTTTATTTTCTTGCAATTAATCTAGAATAGTTTATTATCCTTGGGACGAGCCGTGATGCACAGGTATGGTTCGTGCTCTTGGAATAAACTATATTTAGGTTAACTTTTTTTTTATATATCTAAATTAATTTAGACTAGCCTATAATTTTAAGGAATGAACTATGATCCAAGGGTACAGACCATGCTCTTTAAGATAGGTTATATCTTTATTGATTAGATATTAGTTGCAGCATATTAAAAAGAGTACCAACTGTCAGATAAATGATCAATTAAAATCCTAAAAATCCATCTTTATACTTACAACCTTTCTTTAAATTAATTTATTTTTTTAATTAATTAAGTAGCCTTTTAATCAATTATTAAATCTTACTCTCAAGTTAATTTATTATTTAAACATATATAACACGATCCCTGTGGATACGATCCTAACTCACCTTATCTATATAGTAGTGAGTTAGGTTTATTTTTGACCACCTACGACAGCGATCAAATTTTGGCGTCATTGCTAGGGATCATGATTTAGTTGCTTTAAATAATTTTTTTTAAAAAAATCTAAATAAATTCAAATAAAAATTTAAAAAAATAATAAAATAAAAATAAAAATTTTAAAAAAAATTAATTAAAATTTTTTTTTTTTGACACCGCATAAGCTATTTAGGGTTTAGAAACTTAATCCCAAAATCTAATAAGTAAAATTAATTAATTTAAATTTGATTATTTCACTTTATTTGGACATCTTGACTTTTTACATCTCATCTCCATAAGACTCTTTAAGGATGCTAAACCTAATTAAACAAGATAAGGTGGGGATTTAATCATCCTTCCTTAGTCCAAAAACTACAAACCTTCATATTGCATTGACCCAAACCTTAATTCTAAAATTAATTAGACATTGGCCCCTAAGGATACTCGAGCTCATTAGGACAAGGAACCCTAAGAGTTGGATCATGTTAGGATTAGTTAATTCAATTGGTGTCTAAGGCAAAAAATGGGGAGACTCCCACCGACCTTACACTTACCTAGCCAGTTGATTGGTTGATTCTTTACTTGGAGGGCTTGAAGAAAACCTTGGTAGTTAGGAGCTGTTTAGATCTAGGATAACCCTTAGTCAGGATTGATTGCATAACTTGATTGCTAACCCACAAACATCAAACCTAATTAAACTTTTTGCATCTAATTCTTAGTCTTAGGACTCTCTAGGCTCTCATTTTTAAAATTTCTTTCATCTCTTTTTATTTTATTAAAAAAAATCTATAAAAACTTAAAACTGTATTTGCTCTAAGGCATAATTATGGGGAATTTACTTGGACATTGTTCATTACAAACCTAAAATTTAAACCCTAAATCCTAAAATCGAACGAACCCTTAGAAATAATAAACCTAGAATTATGGCTGCATCCTTTCGCTAATTGGAGAAATATTTTACCCCTTCTTCTTATACCTATGATCCCTATACACCCATGTATGAACCTAATAGTGGTGGAATCTATGAGATTGAAAACTCCATAGATATCTACAATAAGGTAGGTGAGCTCTCCCAAAAACTTGACTATTTATTGAATATGAGACACTCTCTTACCTCACCCTTGCATGTGTGTGACATATGTTCGAGTCCCAACCACCTAGTTAGTAAATGCCCAGCTGCATATCAATCTAGCAAATTTGTACATGAACAGACTTATCCAACCCCAACTCAGACCAATTATTATAACCCTTACTCCAACACCTATAATCTGGGCTGAAAAAACTATTCAAATTTTTATGAGACATCACAACCAGCAACTGATTATGAACCTATTTATCCAGAGGAAACTTATACGGCATACCAATATCAAAATGTTCAGCAACCCTCTTCAAATGCCTATAGTTCAATATTTAAAGAGAATATTTTACACATGTTAGAAAATTATACTCAATCTATAGCCAAGATAGAAATCCAACTTAGTCAACTTACTGCTGCATTCAATAGTTAGAAGGAGGAAGAATTATCTAGTCAGCCCATAAGTGACTCAAGGGAGCAATATATGGCTGAGAGGTCCAATGTTAATGAAACCCTTATAGAACAACCTAGTATACAAGTTGAAAATTATTTTAAGGTGGATAAACCTAAAGATGTAATTAAGAAAGCTACCTCTAGAATTATTTCTCAAGACCCAGTGCATACACATTTGAATTCTTTTAGAGTGGATAATTTTAATGTAGATGGATATACTAAAAATGAAAATACATTATTAGAGCCACCAATTTTAGCACCACTACCCTAGGGGTTGAGAAACAAGAAATAATACTGGCTCCAATAGCTTTTCGTCTAGAATCACCACCTCCTTTAGAACTAAATCCGTCCTTGGTCACACCTAAGTACGCATGTTTAGAATCGAGTGATACCCTTCCGGTACCTATTGTATCAGATTCAATTCTTAATCCAAAAACTCAATTTATAAGCATATTAGAAGAACAAATAGAAGAAATTCTCAATAAACAAGAGTCTTTGAATGGGTTCATAAATTATTTTTTGAAAATTAGAAAACTAACACTGACTAAGAATGGTGCTATGAGTTACTTTATAAAAATTGGCGAGAAATTACTGAAATTCATAAATAATGGGATCACAAGCCATCTTCCTGAGATTGATAATTCAAAACCATTGAAATTTATCAATCCAATTTTTGACACTGGATAGGCAGAGTCACCTAGTCTGACTGAAGATATTAAACTTAGCACTTGTTGGGAGGCAACCCATCATTTTATTTTTTAGATTTTGAGTTTTCTAATTTTTATCTTTTTGTAGAAAATCAATAAAGATGATCAACCTAAGTTGAGGGGAGCACATCAAACATCCTGTATGAACTTGAGAAATACTATGAAGGATCTGCAAATAATAAATCAGGTGGTACCCCTCCTTGATAAATATTTTTATTTTTTTCTTCTTCCATTGAGGATAATGGAAATTAAGTTGGGAGGAGAATAATTAATTTTAAAACTTATAAGTCCTCAAGTATGATTTGAAATAATTAGCTTTATATACCCCAATTTTATTTTGATTAAGAGTTAATTAGGCATCCTACTCAATGAATGATTAATGGTCTAGAAAATTTTAGAGATACTGAGAAATAAATTATTAAGAAAATCCAATAAATGGAAGGATTTAGATCAAACCAAATTTTTAGAGTAATTCTAGAACCTTCTTACTAATCTCAATAAAGAATCTACTTCATGAGAGTTGGATGAAAAGGTCAAAATATGCAAAAATCTTTCTTAATTTATCAAATATATATATATATATATAATATAATAAAAATAAAAATATTAATTTTTCACTGAGTAATCGAGACTCTTCGCCTAAGTAAGTATTATGGTTCGCATAAAAAGATGGACAGTATGAATAAAAAAGAAATCTAGCATTGTCTCACTAAGTAACTAGGCCTCTTCGCCTAAGTAAGCATTGTGGTTCACGTCAAAAGGTGGGGATGCAAAGAGTTAAGAAAAGAAAGTGGACAAATAAGGGGACTAAATTGCAAGAAAGATGATAAATCCAGCTCACATCAAGTTAGAGAATTTAGAAAGTAAAATAGAAAGTTGGTGAAAGAAGAGCTCTAAAAATTTTGATGGCTAAGACTTAACCATTAATTGGATCGAATTGATAATCCAATGATGTACCTCTTGAATGATCTGACTGGGTATCAGCTACCTTTAGGAGTGTCTAAATCTAACTTTTAATTTAAGACTAAGTTGGTATATATTGCTAATCTATCTACTTTACTCGAGGACGAGCAAAGTTCAAGTTGGAGGGTGTGATAAACACATAAAGTATATATATAAAAGTATTAATTTATTAATTAATTTATCCTTATTTCTTAAGAATTGATATTTTTATTCTATCTTTTGCAGAAAAGAAGACCAAGGATGAAAAGAGCTTGATTTATAGGTCGCAACGAAATAAATTTTACTCAAATCGGAGCTAAAATAAAAAAAGTTAGCAACGAAATAAATTTTACTCAAATCAGAGCTAAAATGAAAAAAGTTATAAAGCCTAGAAGTTTTTTTTAAAAAAAAAAATAGTTCGATGCATAGTAGATCGATCGACCGGTCCACAAATCCTACGCAGATCGACCAGCTCAGCAGACGTGGCGAACCAAAGCACGCCACATGGCAGACTTGAACCCTTAAGGGTTTCATGGAAAATCCATCATGGTTCATGGGGTAAAGAGGTAATTTTGCATCAAAGCAGTGAGCAGCGATTGGCATTCGGTGTGCTCGATTCGTGTGGTCTATAGCTAAAGTAATTGCATGATCCAATGGCTTGCTTTCAATCCGATGGAGATCTGACAGCCCATGATAAATTCTTCTTTGATTCGAACAGTGCTCAGCGATCTAGCACGATCCAATGGCTAGAAAATCAGCTGATGAAGATCCAATGATCCAAAAGCATCTCTAACTTGATTAAGGATGATCAGAAGTCCATTCGATGGTCCTAAATTACTTGATCAGGCAATTCAATGGTAGAAAATTACTCCAAGGAACAGAATCTGATCCAGACTCGATTTCTTTGGTTTTTCTTCGATTTCAACCTAATTTCTTCTTGCTTCTCCTCTATAAAAAGATCTTTAAGCTAAAGTAATGGATAGCAGCCTCTATAAGCCCTATAAAGCCTCTCCTTAGGGGATTAACCCCTCCTAAGCTTCTCCAAGCCTCTCTCCTCTCCAAAACCACCACACCAAAGCCTGCATCTCCACCAAAACTTCTCTCCTATTCTGAACTTCTATCACCTGCTGCTGCCCGAATTCTTCTACAATGCTCTAGGATGAAGAATTCAGCAAGAAGCTTCTCGATGTCTGGCTGATCCTCTCTTTCTCAATAGATCATTGTGATCTTACTTTGATGGTATTTTTTATTTCTCATCTTTTGTATTTCTTTTAAATTTACAATAAAGATTGTTTTTAGTTATAATATCTTTATATCTTTATATCATTATTTTTTTGCAATTAATCTAGAATAGTTTACTATCCTTGGGATGAGCTGTGATGTACGGATACGGTTCATGCCCTTGGAGTAAACTATATTTAGGTTAATTCTTTTCTTTATATATCTAAATCAATTTAGACTAGCCTATAACTTTAAGAGATGGGCTGTGATCCAAGAATACAGATCGTGCTCTCTAAGATAGGTTATATCTTTATTGATTAGATATTAATTATAATATATTAAAAAGAGTACCAGCTGTCAGATAAGTGATCAATTGAAATTTTGAGATTCCATCTTTATACTTACAACCTTTTTTTAAATTAATTTATTTTCTTAATTAATTAAGTAGCCTTTTAATCAATTATTAAACCTTGCTCTCAAGTTAAATTTATTATTTAAATGCAATTAACACGATCCCTGTAGAAACGATCCCAACTCACTCTATCTATATAGTAGTGAGTTAGGTTTATTTTTGACCGCCTATGATAGCGATCAAATTTTATGTGATAAACACATAAAGTATATGTATAAAAGTATTAATTTATTAATTAATTTATCCTTATTTTTTAAGAATTGATACTTTTATTCTATCTTTTATAGAAAAGAAGACTAAGGATAAAAAATGCCCGATTTATGGGTTGTAACGGAATAAATTTCACTCAAATCGGAGCTAAAATAAAAAAGTTATGAAGCCTAGCAATTTATTTTTTTAAAAAAAATAGTTCGATGCACGGTAGACCGACCAACTGGTCCATAGATCCTGCGCAAATCGGCCAGCTCAGCAGACACGGTGAACCAAAGCACGCCACATGGAAGACCTAAACCCTTAAGGGGTTCATGGAAAATCCATCATGGTTCATGGGGTAAAGAGGTAATTCCGCATCAAAACAGCGAGCGGTGATTGGCTGAGGCGTTCGGTGTGCCTGGTTCGTGCAGTCCATAGCTACAGTAATTGCATGATCCAAGGGCCTACATTCGATCCAGTGGAGATCTGACAGCCCACGATAAATCCTTCTTTGATTCGAATAGTGCTCAGCGATCTGGCATGATCCGATGGCCAAAAAATCAATCAGTGAAGATCCAACGATCCAGAAGCATCTTCAACTTGATTAAGGATGATCAGAAGCCCATTCGACGGTCCTAAATCACCAAATCAGGCAATTCAATTGAAGAAAATTACTCCAAAGAGCAGAATCCGATCCAGATTCTATTTCTTTGGTTTTTCTTCAATTTCAACCTAATTTCTTCCTGCTTCTCCTCTATAAAAGGATCCTTAAGCTAAAGTAACGGATAGTAGCCTCTATAAGCCCTCTAAAGCCTCCCCTTGGGGGATTAGCCCCTCCTAAACTTCTCCAAGCCTCTGTCCTCTCCAAAACCACTAGCAACACCAAAACCTGCATCTCCACCAAAACTTCTCTCATGTTTTGAACTTCTATCACCTGCTGCTGCCCGAATTCTTTTACAAGGCTCTAGGATGAAGAATTCAGCGAGAAGCTTCTTGATGTCTGGCTGATCCTCTCTTTCTCAAGAGATCATTGTGATCTTATTTTGATGATGTTTTCTCATCTTTTGTATTTTTTTTTAATTTACAATAAAGACTATTTTTAGTTATAATATCTTTATATCTTTATTTTCTTGCAATTAATCTAGAATAGTTTATTATCCTTGGGATGAGCCGTGATGTATGGGTACAATTCGTGCTCTTGGAATAAATTATATTTAGGTTAATTCTTTTCTTTATATATCTAAATCAATTTAGACTAGCCTATAACTTTAAGGGACAGGCTGTGATCCAAGGGTACAGGCCATGCTCTCTAAGATAGGTTATATCTTGATTGATTAGATGTTAATTGCAGCATATTAAAAAGAGTACCAACTGTCAGATAAGTGATCAATTAAAATCCTGAGAATCCATCTTTATACTTACAACCTTTTTTTAAATTAATTTATTTTTTTAATTAATTAAGTAGCCTTTTAATCAATTATTAAATCTTTCTCTCAAGTTAAATTTATTATTTAAATATAATTAATATGATCCCTGTGGATACGATCCCGACTCATCCTATCTATATAGTAGTGAGTTAGGTTTATTTTTGACTGCCTACGACAGCGATCAACACCATATATATGTTTGGCTTGTAGGGCACTTATTCTTTCAAAATAAATCTAATCAATTTAGGCTTTATCCATCTCAATTAAATTCTAATCAAATTAAAAATTAATTGAGTTTAGATCTTGATCAAAATAGGATCCTATCTCCCGAAATAATTAGGTCATCTCATAACCTAATCGGATCAAATCCAATCGAATCCAATTCAATTAGATTTGATCCGAACCTTATCGCTCAATCAAATTGAGATAATCAACAATCTAATTGCTAATTAATCCTCCAATCATGTCTAAATTCCAGTCCAGTGAAAATCGAGAAGGCAAAGTTTTAGTCTACTAGGACTCCTGATCATAGAGTTTCAGTCAAGTGAGATTCTTGACTATAGAGTTCCAGTTCATTGGAATTCTTAATCAACCATCAGATTAGGTAGAAACTCCTATTACATGTGATCTCATAGATTCAAATACTAAGTCAGTAGCATAAAAATTAATTTTTTGTACCAATCGATGTGACCATTTAGTAATGGTACCCAATGCCTAGATAAGTTGAATAATCGCAATGCAACATTCATGAAACTATCGAATATGGTTACCATATAATTCATCTCCTTGACCTCAATGCTCAAAGGATGATCTAGGATTTAACTATCAATCCTAAAAAATCATCCATATTATATTTTAAATTTTAATATCCATCATATGGACTATCCTAGCCGAGATTTTGCTAAATTGAAATATAGTGATGCATTTTCTCCAACACTTAGAGGGATCAATCCTATCTTTACTCATGCACTAATTAAACAAGTATTTAACTATATCCAAAAATCTTCCATCACTGAATTAAAAATTCAGATAGTCCAGTACCAAAGTATAATGAGTTGCTTGCAAGTCACTATGATGATATCAGGTCCAAGGAATACTTATACCCATATTCTTCACGAGCAACTCTTGACAACATAGAGCTCCACAACTGGATCACATTCAATAAAATATACCCCTATACTTCATCTGTATGCCATATTAGTATCTCCATACTCCTTGGTTAAGAAGACAACCAATCTATATGGCACACAATGACCTACACTCAATAAATATTGTCATCCTAGGTAACCACATAATATTTGATCGCAAATAGGTTTAAGGACTAAATGATAAATCCTCCTTTATTGATTCTAAATAGTTCTAAGAAATAATAATTTTATTCATTAATAAATAAGTTCATAAAAAAAAGATGCACAAAAATGATGAAAAACTAGAATAATAATTTTATTCATTAATAATTCAAGTACAAAATATCATAAGTTCAACCATCTACAGTCTAGATGATTGGATTTAGGATACAATTTCCACCATCTCCCACCTAGACTAAAACCATTCAGAACAGTATCGAATATCCATCTTTTATTTATGATTATCGAACTCTTTAATTTCGAGGGCTTTAGTAAATGGGTCAATCATGTTCTTCTTTCTTTCGATCTTCTGATGCTCGACATCACCTCGCTCCATGATCTCTCATACAAGATGATAGCGATGCAGAATATGCTTAGTACGCTGATGTGCCTTTGACTTCTTCACTTGAGCTATAGCTCCAGTACTGTCATAGTAAAGCAGAACCAAATCATCCAAAGAGAGTGCCACTCCCAGCTCGCTGATGAATTTCTGCAACCATACATCTTCTTTTGCAGCATTAGATGCCACAATATACTCTACCTCGCATACAAAATCGACCACAATGTGCTGCTTGGATCTCTTTCAGTAGACTACTCCATCATTTAGGATAAAAACATATCCTGGCATACTCTTACTATCATCATGATCTGATTGAAAACTAAAATTAGTATATCCTATAAATTTTAAGTCAGCATCTTCATAAATGAGCCACCGATTTTTAGTATTTTTTAAATACTTCAGGATTATCTTTACAGCCTTTCAATGATTCTCATCCAGATTAGATTGGTATCTACTCACTATCCTTAGTAAGTCTGCCACATCTGGTCTCGTATATGTCATGATGTACATAATAGAATCCACTATCAAAACATATAGAATTCTACTTGTATGCTCTCTCTCTTGAGAAGTTATCAGATAATCTCTCTTTGAGAGAGTAATTTCATAGCCTATCGAAAAATAGTCTTTCTTAAAATTTGCCATATCGAACCGCTTCAGTACAGTATCAATGTACATGGATTGGGACAATCCAAGCAACCTTTTAGATTTATCTCTATAGATCTTCAATTTTAGGATATAGAAAGTTTCTTCCAAGTCCTTCATGGAGAATTGAGATGACAATCAAATCTTTATTTTCTGTAATATAGGAATGTCATTCCTAATTAAGAGAATATCTTTCACATACAATACACAAAATACTACTATTAAATTATTAGCTTATTTATATATGCAGGATTCTTCTCCATTCTTAATGAAATCATACATTTTGATCACCATATTAAAATGCATGTTCCAACTTCGAGATGCCTGCTTTAATCCATAAATGGAACTCTAAAGCTTGCACGCTCTATGAAAGAAATATGCCCTCAAGCCAATCAAATTTTATTTATTTATTTGGGCTATTTTTTGTCTTCCAAACTCATGTAATGATATTTTAAAATAAATAAAGGCTTTTCATCATATGCAGTGTCTTATTATTTATTTAACATTATGATGAACCCCATAAATTAGGGCTATGGTTTTAGGATTATGATTAGATCATACTAGTGAGACCTAAAACCTTAAAACCCTAATTTAAATCATTCCTAGTCAATGGGACATTGGGTTGGGGATTAATATTTTTCAGTAAGACTAACACATCATTTGTATGCTCGATTGAGAGGATGATTGATCTCACAATTACTTGTATATGATACTAATACAAGAATGTGGATGCTCATTAGAAAATGAGTTCACTGAATTGATCCAAATCAAGAATATCTAATGGAGTCTTACCTACATGTCAATAGATGGTTCTCATAGTGGAATTGTGCATATAATCCTTTGACCTGAAACAACCATAGAACCTTATATATATATATCCATATTTTGGTTCATACTCATTTATGACTCAGTTATGTATGGGTTGATCTAGATATGGTGGATTATATATGAAGGTTGTGAGTAGGTTAACATGGAATCAATTATTCCTGATAAGAGAAAATTGCATCCTACCTGCTTCAAACAAATGATGACTCAGAAAGACTTTGATCAAAGCATGATGAAAATTAGAAATGATCTCTAAATATTTTATTAAATAAATCATCATCATAAGATTGAAAGAGAAATGAATATGATATTGGGATTGATATTTTTTCATACCCAGAGTCATATTCAGGATGCAGGAAGATCGAAGGATCTAGTTGCATGGTAATTTTCACTAAAGGATATTTTTGGTATTTCCATCAAAATTTCACATCTTTCAGAAAGTCATGATATGTTGCTAGATGTCAATCATATCTTGTGGATTCGATCAAATTAAAATTTTAATTTATTTATTAAATTAGAAAGTATTCTAATTAAGTCAAATTAGGTTGGCTAGTTTTGACCTAAATCGGTTTGGTTGAGTTCTAACCAGATTAGGTCAAATCACATCCAGACTCACTACTGGTTAGATGTGGAACCCAATGGGTCACACACAAACATGGTCTAATTGGATTAGACCATGTTTACAAGATGAACATGCTAGCACATGTAGCAAACCCTAGCACCTGGTTTCGAATTGAATTCGAATCGGCTTCTGATTTGGGCTAATTTAGATCCGATTGAGCCAAATAGGATTTGGTCTTGAATTTGATTAACCTACACTGATTGAGCTTTAGTTTGGGTACCACATACCTGAATCACACATGCTAGAGAGTCTCTCTCTTGTGCGTGGGAAGTCTTTCATGCGCAAAGAATTCTTTGGTGCATGGAATTAGTTGGCGCCTACCTTCATTGACTTTCTCCATTTTATAATGTCACGCAAATTTTTATATTGGCATGGACATCAGATATGGGGCATAGAAGAGTCCTTCTATAGATGAAGTACTTCTTTTTTTTTCTTTTTAATTTTTTCCCCAGGATGGTTTGTCCCCCAAGACCCCTTGCAGCCAAAGACTCCATGCCGCCTACTCCTCCTTGATGTCTCTTTGACCAAGTCAAGGTCTCTTGGGACTTTGACTACTCAAAGATTATCTTCACGCCTTCTTGCTGAATGGGCATCCCTTTTTAGAGCCATTGGATGGCCTTTTTTCATGATCTAATGGATGAAAATGGTGGCGCCAAAGATGATATATTGTGACTCTTCGTAAAAAACTTACGTAGAATTAGTCCAAGAGTCCTTTTGCTTTAAGGCATCTCTTGGACTAAGTCTACATCTCGTTTTTACTGATGAGGCATGAGATTGGCTGATGGGGTGTGAGAAATTGATGAGGAAAGGGCGTGATATTTTTTGTTGGCACCCCTACATACATTATAAATAGGGGTGCACACCAAGAGTCCGTGAGTGTGAAAATTATCTTTCTTTCTTACAAGAGTTTCTTTTTATCCAATTTTCTTTCTTTCTTTCTCTTATCTAGATCTTATCCTTATAAGGATAAGTAGTCATCTTAAGACTAAGAGATTAGGAAGGAAAATTAAGAAGACAAAAGAAAAAAAAAGATAGATAAGGAGAGGCAAGGAAGGTGACATAAAGGCTAAAGAAGGTCTTACCCTTTTAATTAAAGTTCTTATTATTAGAACTCTAATTATATAAATCAAAGGTGCTGGTGTCTTGATCAAGTCTTCTGTGGATCAACATTGGAGGGTGAACACATGGGCACCTGGTGGAAACCCTGACGGACTGCTACCGAATTGGAATAATTCAGGGTTTAGGATAAGAGGTATTTTAATACTTTCTTTTATATTATAAATGATGTTATATGATTTAATTGCTATAAGATGGTCTAGATTGGGTTTGATTTGTATGATTCAAAATTTTGCTTTGAAACCATGCTTACCTGTACACATCCATGTGGTATCAGAGCAAGCCTTATTAGGTTAATCATATAATGCTTTGTTATAATATATGGCATAAATGAAAATTGATATAATCTTTTTTGCATGTTATTTATGATGAGATCATATTTTTATTTTCATAATAAGTTATGATGTTATATATTCTGTAAAGGTTCCTAACATAATGGAAGTTTCACTATGTAATGATGGTTGTCTAATATTTACATGTTAATATATATTTTCTAATTGATGCTTTTATGCATTAGTTGATTTAAATGTGCATCGAGCATTTAAATTCCTTTTAAAATTTATTAAGTTGTAGTGTAATTAACCTATAGCTGATCAGTCGGATGTCATTGATCAATCGATGTCTAGGATAAATGGTTCTAAGGTAAATGAATGTATTTTTATTGGTTCCATTGTTGACTAGCAATTTATTGGTGTCTAAGAAGCAAGGCGGACTCCACTTACTTGGCAATTGATTAATTTATTCTAGATTGAATGCTTATATTATATTCACTACATTAAGGTTCTTCATACTAGGTTCTTATTATGTCCAGAACCATATTAGTTTTGTTGTGTAACCACAAGATCTATCATGAGAAATGATGTAATATTAATCTAATGCATTGAGATACTTACAGCATTTTGAATATACTTCTTTATTGTGTAACCATAAAAGCAATTATATTTTATTTTGACTATACAGAAATGAAGGATTCTATTTAAACTAAAATATTAAAGTTTGTTGTGCTAACACAAAGCTATTAATGTTTTAGAGGCAAAAAATTTTTTAGAGTTGCATAAAATGCAATTGGAAAGAGTTTCCTACCTTTGAACTTATAACAGGTTTGTTGTGCAACCACAAGACCTTTTATAAGAATTAGGATCTTATTCTCACTAAGAAAATCAATTAGAGGGTTATGATTTTTTTAAATGTGGAGACACAATTAAATTAAAATTCTAATTTAATTATGTTTGTCATCATGAGTTGTTTGCTTATGTATTGTTCTTTATTATGTAGATTAAATGGCTTCTTCACTTTCATTACATTCAATTTTGGATTCAAATAAATTGACTGATCAAAATTATGTGACTGATTGAGAAACCTAAAAATAGTACTCAGTCAAGAAAAACTCTCCTATATTCTTGATGCCCCTGATCCTAAGCCATTAGAAATGATGCCACAGATGAAGATAAGTCCACATACAAGATGTGGCAAAATGATTCTCTTACTATCAAATGCATCATACTTGCCTCTATGAATAATGAATTACAGAGGCAGCATGATGGCATGGACACTCAATCCATATTGCTCAATCTAAAATAGCTTTATGGAGAGCATAGTAGAACTGCTAGATATGAGATATCTAAGTAATTATTTCATGCAAGAATGATAGAAGGAATATCCATACAAAATCATGTTTTGATGGTAATTGACCTAATCACTCGATTAAGTCAATTAGGTTTTGTTATGGATGGAGAGTTAAGTCAGGATTTGATCCTGCAATCACTCCCAGAATCATTTTCTCAGTTTGTCATAAACTATCACATGAACAAACTGAATTCTT
>QRFJ01001561.1:91554-146140 GCA_006176705.1 Cocos nucifera | reverse complement strand
ATATCGGCTATGGTTTTAATATCTACAAATCTTTGCAGGGGCTACAAAAAATTAAGAGTTTGAGAAAAGATGATTTCAAGCTCTATGGCATTGGAGGAGAATCTATCCAAGCAGAAGCTGTAGGGACAAATATATTAAAGTTATTTTATGGAAAGATCTTAGAGCTAACAAATTATTATTATATGCCTAAGATCATTAGAAATATTATATCTATACCCTTGTTATTAAAACAAGGTTATAGTCTTAATGTAACGAGCGAAGGTTGCTCGATCAAATATTCTAATGAAAATATTTATTTTGGCATATTTAACAATGGTTTGTTGACTCTATGTTTGGATGACAATATATTTCATATTGATGAAAAGGAAAAACGTAAAAGAGATGACATAAATAATACTTTACTTTGGCATTGTTGATTAGGTTATATTAGTGAGGCTAGGATTAACAAGTTATACAAAGAAAAGTTCTTTGGTTTTTTTGATTATGAATCATTAGGAACTTATGAATCATGTCTCATGGGTAAAATGACTAAGACTCCATTTAGTGGACATGGAGAAAGGATAAAAGAATTATTAGGACTTATACATATGGATTTATCTAGGTTTGGATATGTGTATCTTATGAAACACAAATTAGAAGCCTTTGATAAATTTAAAGAGTATCAAAGTATGGTCGAAAAACAAACTGGATAATGTATAAAAATCCTTCGATCTGATCGGAGAGGAGAATACTTATATAGTGAGTTTCTAGACTATCTTAAAGTAAAAGGAATTCTCTCTGAATGGACACCTCCTTATACACCATAATTAAATGGTATAGTCGAAAGAAAAAATTATACCTTATTAGATATGGTACGGTCCATGATGTGCTTCACTGAATTACCTATTTTCTTTTGGGGTCATGCCCTGGAGATCGTAATTTATATCTTGAATAGAGTACCTTCTAAATCTGTATCTAGTACTTCATATGAGATATGGAGAAGTAAGAAATCTAATCTTAAGTATCTTAAGATATGGGGTTGTCCAGCATATGTCAAAAAAAATTTTGGACATAAGCTGGATGCTAGATCAAACAGATGTCTATTTATAGAATATCCTAGAAATAGTATAGGATATTTATTCTACCATCCTACTGAACAAAAGATATTTGTAAGTAGGCATGCCACTTTCATGAAAAAAGAATTTATTCTAGAAAAGGGCAATGGCAGAAATATTAAACTTAGTGAAGTTCAAAAAAAATAAATAAAAATTTTTCAACTAAATAATCACATAAAAGAACCAGAACACATAACTCTTATCCATAGGTCTAAAAGAGTATGACATATACCTATGAGGTATGGGTTCATTATTGAGAACAATGAAGCCCAAGTCATTGAGAATGATGAACCTTTGACCTATACGAAAGCAGTCAAAAGTAAGGACTCTTACAAATGGCTGGCTGTCAAGCAATTCGAAATGGAATCCATGCACACCAACAAAGTATGGACTTTGGTGGATGCACCAGAGGATATAAACCCTATTGGATGCAAATGAATTTTTAAGAAAAAAATTGGAGCAGATGGTCAAATTGAAACTTATAAGGCCAAATTGGTGGCAAAAGGTTTTAGGCAAAAATAGGAGATTAATTATGATGAAACATTTTTACCTATTGCCATGCTCAAATCTATTTGGATTATGCTTACCATAACAGCATACCATGATTATGAAATATGGCAAATGGATATGAAGACTACCTTCCTTAATGGTTTCCTTGAGGAGGAGGTCTATATGTCATAGCCAGAGAGATTTGAGACAAATAAAAGACCAAATCAGGTATGCAAGCTTAAGAGATCCATTTATGGATTAAAGCAAGCATCAAAGAGTTGCAACATCCATTTTGATGTAACAGTCAAAGAGTTTGGGTTCATCAAGAATGTGGATGAACTATGTGTGTACAAGAAAACTAGTGGGAGAACCATAGTCTTCTTGGTTCTTTATGTAGTTGACATACTCCTCATTGAAAATGATATCCCAATGTTGCAATCAGTTAAATTATGGCTATCAAATAAGTTTTCTATGAAAGACTTGGGAGAAGCATCCTATATACTAGGAATAAAGATCTATAGAGATAGATCTAAAAGAATGCTAGGCTTGTCTCAATCTAGGTACATTGACTTAATACTGAAAAGATTTAGTATGGATGGGAGTAAAAGAGGTTACTTACCCATGAGTCAAGGTATATATCTCTCTAAAAAGATGTCTCTAAAGACACCTGAAGAGAGAAATAGAATGAGTTTTATTCCTTATGCTTCGGCTGTTGGATCAATAATGTATGCCATGTTATGTACAAGGCCTGATGTTGCTTATGCTTTAGGCATTGCATGTAGATTTCAAGCTAATCCAGGAGAGGATCATTGGTAAGCTGTAAAAAATATTCTTAAGTACTTGAGAAGGACTAAAGATATTTTTCTAGTATATGGTGGTTCTGATCTTAAACTAGAAGCATATTCTGACTCTAGTTTTCAATCAGATCCAAATGATAGCAAATCCATTTCAGGATATGTCTTTACTCTAAATGGTGGAGCAGTGAGTTGGAAGAGTACTAAGTAGCCAACTACAACTGACTCAACCACTGAGGCAGAATACATAACTGTAAGTGAAGTCACCAAGAAAGCTATCTGGATGAAGAAGTTCATCACTGAATTGGATGTTATTCTTGAAATTAAGAATTCAATACCACTTTACTGTGATAATACTGGAGCTGTTGCTCAAGCAAAGGAACCAAGGTCTCATCATAAATCCAAACACATTCTGAGATGCTTCCATCTCATTCATGAAATTATTGAAAGACAAGATGTAGTCATAGAATGAGTTGACACAAAGAACAACATAGCAAACCCATTCACTAAGGTTTTACCACTATAACCGTTTCATTGCCACCTTGATTATATGGGATTAAAATATAAGAGCGATTGGCTTTAGTGTAAGTGAAAGATTGAAAAAAATATGCTCTCAAGCCAATCAAATTTTATTTATTTATTTGGGCTATTTTTTGTCTTCCAAACTCATGTAATGATATTTTAAAATAAATAAAGGCTTTTTCATCATATGTAGTGTCTTATTATTTATTTAAGATTATGATGAACCCCATAAATTAGTGCAATGATTTTAGAATTATGATGAGATCATACTAGTAAGATCTAAAATCTTAAAATCCTAATTTAAATCATTCCTAATCAATGGGACATTGAGTTGGGGATCAATGTTTCTCGGTAAGACTAGCACATCCTTTGTATGCTCGATTGAGAGGATGATTGATCTCATAATTACTTGTGTATGACACTAATAAAAGAATGTGGATGCTCATTAGAGATTGAGTTTAATTAATTGATCCAAATCAAGAATATCTAATGGAGTCTTATCTATATGTCAATAGATGATTCTCATAGTGGAATTGTGCATGTAATCCTTTGACCTAAAACTACCATAGAACCTTATATATATAAATCCATATTTTGGTTCATACTCATTCATGACTCAGATATGTATGGGTTGATCTGGATATGATGGATTATATATGAAGGTTGTGAGTATGTTAACATGAAATTGATCATTCCTGGTAAGAGGAAATTGCATTCTACCTGCTTCAAACAAATGATGATTCAGAAAGACTTTGATCAAAGCATGATGAAAATTAAAAATAATTTCTAAATATTTTATTAAATAAATCATCATCATAAAATTGAAAGAAAAATGAATATGATATTGGGATTGACATTTTTCCATACCCAGAGTCATATTCAGGATGCAGGAAGATCGAAGGATCTAGTTGTATGGTAATTTTCACTAAAGAATATTTTTGGTATTTTCATCAAAATTTCACATCTTCTGGAAAGTCACGATACATTGCTATACATCAATCATGTCTTGTTGGTTTGATCAAATTAAAATTTTAATTTGTTCATTAAATTAGAAAGTGTTCTAATTAAGTCAAATTGGGTAGGCTAGTTTTGACCTAAATCGGTTTGGTTGAGTTCTAACCAAATTAGGTCAAATCACACCCAGACCCACTACCGGTTAGATGTGGAACCCAATGGGTCACACATAAACAAAATTGATTAAGGATCTAATTGGATTAGATCATGTTTGCAAGATGAACATGCTAGCACATGTTGCAAATCCTAGCACCTAGATTGGAATTAGATTCGAATCGGCTTTCGATTTGGGCTAATTAAGGACTAATTTGAGCTAAATTGGATTTGGTCTTGAATTGAATTAACCTAGACTGATTGGGCTTTAGATGGGACATCACATACCAGAATTCCATGCACCAGAGAGTCTCTCTCTTGCATGTCGGAAGTCTTTCATGTGCAAAGAGTCTTTAGCGCATGGGATTAAGTTGGCGCCTACCTTCTTTGACTTTTTCTATTTTTCATGTCACCTTAATTTTTTATATGGTCATGGACATTAGATATGGGATGCAAAAGAGTCCTTCTGTTGGTAAAAAACTCTATTATCATTTTAATTTTTGTCGCCTAGGACTCCTTGTCACCCAAGACTCCTTGCCGCCCTGGACTCCTTGCCGCCCTCTCTTGGTGCCTCTTGGACCAAGTCAAAGTCCTTTGGGACTTTGACTATTCAAAGATTATCTCCACACCATTTTGCTAAATGGGCATCCCATTTTAAAGCCATTGGATGGCCTTCTTATTTGATCTAATGGTTGAAAATGATGGCGCCAAGAATGAAAGCCCGCGACTCTTCATAAATAACTTACGTAGAATTAGTCTAAGAGTCCTTCTGCTTTAAGGCACCTCTTGGACTAAGTCTACATGTCATTATTATCTAATGAGGCATGAGATTGGCTAAAGGGACATGAGATAATATTTTGAAAGGGTGCGAGAAAATGTTTTGGCACCCTTACGTACATTATAAATAAGGGTGCGTTCCATGAGTCCGTAGGAGTGTAAAAAATTATCTTTCTTTCTAACAAGGGTTTCCTCTTTGTCCAATTTTCTTTCTTTCCTTCTCTTGTCCAGACCTTGTCCTTATAAAGATAAGAAGTCATCTTAAGACTAAGAGATTAGAAAGAAAAATTAAGAAGACAAGGAAAAAGAAAGATAGATAAGGAGAGGCAAGGAAGGTAACATAAAGGCTAAGGAAGGTCTTGCCTATTTAATTAAAGTTCTTATTATTAGAATTTTAATTATATATAAATCAGAGGTGCTGGTGTCTTGATCAAGTCTTCGTGTGGATCAACGTTGGAGGGTGAACATGTGGGCACCTAGTGAAACCCCTGACGGACTGCTGCCGATAATTAGGAACAATTCATGGTTTAGTGATAAGAGGTATATTCTAATACTTTCTTTTATATTACAAATGCATGTTATATGATTTAATTGCTAATAAGGTGGTCCTAGGGTTCAGGTTTGATTTGTATGATTTCATAATTTTGCTTTGAAATCCATGCTTCTGCCCTGTACACCATTCCTATCACTCTGGACTTATCTGCAGATGTGAACCCCTCAAGTTATATCATATACACTTCTTTGTCCAGCTCTTCATTTAGAAAAGTTATATTCACATCTATTTACCAGATCTCATAGTTCAAATATGCTATTATCGCAAGCATAATCTAAATCAACTTGAGCATTACGACCAAAAAAAATATCTTATCATAGTCAATACCATAACACTGATGATATCTCTTGGCAACCAGACGGGCTTTATAGGTCTTCATCTTTTCATCTATGCCCTTTTTTTTTTGAAAATCCACTTACATCTAATGTATTTTATCCCTTTAGGTGGATCAACCAGTGCCCATACATTGTCAACCTTCATGGACTCCATTTTAAACTTCATGGCTTTCAACCACTTATTAGAGTTAGATCTCTGCATGGCATTCATGTAGATGATCGGATTCTTGTTGTTCTCATTGAGTTCAAAAGGATCACCACCCTAGATCAAGAAATCATAGTATCTATCTGGCTAACGTGGTACTCTACCAAATCTCCTCGTGGAGCCTCTATAATGGGCTCTGAGTTTGATCATATCAGATTTAGTTTTGTAGGTTCACTAGAATGTATCAGATCTTCTACTTGTCAAACTTCACCAAGTTCAACTTTAGAGATAGCAATTTCTATTAGATGTGTGCCCTAGAAGCCAGATTGGCGAACACTTATAATACACATTCTAGGGCATTTTTATAATTTTGACTTAAAATTAATAAAGGGATATTTTTCTTCTATCACATTATGTATAAAGTGTCTATGATATATCCTTTGAATTAATAGAATGTTGACATATTTTTTAAGAGTTAAAAATTTAAGACATGTATTATTATAATTAACTCATAAACTACTTCCGACCGTAGGATCATCATGAGGATGATGATCGATCTGGAAGGTTGGTGTACGATCGCTTTCTTAGGATAGATGAGTCTTGAGTCTATTGTGTGGAGATACGGGAGTGAGAATATAGGTACTCATTGAGAAAGAAGGCACTGAGCATGACCACCTCAGGCAGTCATAAGAGAGTCTACCTTCTTATTGATGACTAGCTCGATGATGCAGTCATGTGTGTCTAATTTTTTGATCTAAGGTGCTTCGATAGTTCATCTTGAGTGTGTTATAATTTGACTATACCATAACTAGATCTTCTAGTCATTCAAAATCCTAAGGTATATGTTGGCTATAGCATGTTCATTGTAAGAATTGGATCACACCAATAAAAAATCTATCAACCTTGGTAGATGAGGAGTAGTCCTGTGATGATCATGAGATCGGATCCTTAAGCCCATGGCCATGATAGAGTGAAATAAAAGAAAAGAGTTTTCTATTAAAGTTTTACATCGGACTTGAATTGAATGATTCAATCATATGACGGTGTGTTGGGTTTGACGAGTTCACCTTAACCCTAATTCTATCGAAATTCATGATAGAGGAATCCAATCACATAGATAGCTGCACCAAGAGATTTGCATTCGATTCTAATGAATTACCATCATATACTGTTAGGTGTCACTGATGGATTTTCAGAGCAATTAGAATTATCTTGATGATCAATAATTCTAATTAGATGAATCATAAGAGTTTTGGTTCATCGAAAGATATTTCGATCATGGAGATCATGACATATCTCATTATCATATAAAACTGAATCTAATTGGATCATACAAAAAAGGATTTGGATCTAGATGTCATCAATTAAGCTAACCCAGTTTGATTGATTTGGATTAGATCCAATCAGGTTCAAGAAAATCATGCTAACATAAGATTAAGCTTGACATTCTCCTTCTATTGTCTTTTTGATTTATCTCCACTGAGTCAAATTAGATTTGGCTTATCCAGGAATCTTGTATGAATTTATCTTGATCTAACTGGAGCTTGTCCAGATCAGATCAAGGATTATCCTAACCTGATCTAGGCTTGTCTTAATCCTATTGGATGGGAATAGGACAAGACTGCTAATTGCAAGAGTTAAGGGAGAAGGGGCGTGCACCCCTTGGAGAATTTCTAGGGGTGCACATCCTCTGATTATTTTGCATGGAAAAGGTCTCATGTCCCCTTTTTGGGTATGCACTCCATGATTGGATAAGGTGGTGCATCATCTGAATAAGTCAAGAATTTGATAGAGATCAAACTCTAGGAAGAAAGAGTCCATTGCACCTAGGACTCTCCCTTATCTATTAATGGCGCCACCTATGGATGAGTTTTGGGCAACAAAACTAGGTAGAGACCTGATGTTTGGCATGGATTATCAGGTAAGAATCCATATTAATCAGGCAATTTGATTACTTGATAGACTGAGACTCAAGGTGGTGCAGGGAAGTCTATAAGAACCCCTAAGCCCTAGGGTTTCCTCACGCCCACCCTACCATGCCCAAAGGCTGCTGCCACCTTCCTTTATTTCCATGGCCTCTCTCTCTCAAGTCCTCTCCCTCTTCTCCATGCCCAAAGGGTGGGCAACATCCAGCAAGAAGATCCAAGTTGGTGGGCATCAAGATCAGCATTAGGCAATCAAGTTCATGAGACAAATGCACGACCTTCTTAGTTTGGTTTGAAGGTTCTACAGGAAGACTTCTGTTCTAATTTTTGCAAATCAGATCCAGTAGGAGAAGACATCCAAAACCAGCCTAAGTGGACTATGGTAGAAATTAGGCACGTGTGCAGCTGGATTCAAAGCCTCAGGTGTTGTCAGATCATCATCAAGGTAAATAATTTACCCTAATTAGGTAACAAAAATTATTCTAATTTTATTTTAATTTTAGATTTGTAATTAGATCATGGAGATTAGATCTAATAACTCTTAGATTTGATCAAATTAGTATAAAAAATTTTTAAAATTTTGCTATAGATTTGATCAAATCATATCGATCCTATGGCCAAAAACTAAGTTTTCCTTCAACTAGTATCAAAACTGCATTTGCAATTCTTCAGATCAAATTTTAATCTAATTTTTAATTTATTTATAATTTGACATATATAATTTTAGAGATTACATGAGATGTAATTAGATCTAAAATCAATAGATTAATTTTAAAAATTCATATATGCAATATATGACATGAATATCTAGACTAGTCTTATTATTTTGTGCACTAATTATCTAGAATAAATTTTCTCTTTGATATAATCTATTAAAATTTTATTTTTAGATATTATATCAGATATAATTAGACCTGAAACATGTATATATTATTTAAATTTAGATATATGAGATGTATGCAAAATATGTATTAGTTAGATCTTTAATTATATATGTTTTAGGTCTAATAGTTTTTGTAGTGTAAATAAAATTTTTGATTAAGACATTTTCCTTAGCCGTCCGGTCATAAGAGTAAGAAGGATTGAAAGGCCTTTCTTTTCATTCAATGGGGTGCTCTTATGGCATGTAGGGATGTTGTGCGTCTATCCTTAATCAGAAGTCAAAATTTACATTCTTGCAAAACCCTAGATCTTGAAATTCTAGAATTTTTTATACATGTTTTATTTATGCACCTTGGACTTAATTAAGAATTAAGTTTATGAAATTAATTATATCTAAAAATTATGAATTTTCATATCTAAGATATTTTCATAAAATATGGGTTTGGATATAGGTAGCTCAATTAGGTCAAGTGGTTGATCAAATCGAATCAAGAGTTGGTTAGGTGAGATCAAAAGAGCTTGGAATTGATCAGCCATTAGATGTAAGTCTAGGTCAAGATTGACTCATAGCCATATGCGGTCGACCACTTTAGGACCTAATTTGGCTCCACAGCTCAAGCCTGAATTATGGGCTAATCCAATTGGTTTTGGTTCGATAATTTGGTGTCTAAAATAAGTTTGGTAGATACAATCGACTGATTTTTAATTAGAAGCTACTTGACCTAAATGCATTCACGTCGAGTTAATGGCATATTCCTTCCATTGGTCTCACTTACCTGACCATTTGGATCTAGTTTTGGTTTGAGGTGGTTAATGATTCGAGCTAACCCATGCTACTAGGTTAATCATACTTATTATGACTAAGTCAAGTCGAGCCTAAGAGACCTAAATCAAATCTCTCTAAGAAAATATTGTCATGTGTCTTCCACCATTGTAGATGTATAGGCTGAAGGAAAATCCTTATTTTCCGATCCAGGTTCGTTCAGATCTGATCAGATCAAGAGATATATTTCAAAAATTTTTTTCTTTGATCTATATCAGATCTAGGATGTTTCAGATCTGATTCTTATCATTTTAATAAATAAAATAAAATAAGAATAAATTAAACCAAATTTAATTTACCTTGATATGGGTAATCCTATTACCCATTGATGATCCTGTATGCAGCGGAAGGTTCTGGATCTAGCCACGCAAGTGCCTGGCCTCTACCGATATCCACTCATGCTGGATTTGGAGATCCTCTTCTTCTCTATCATGCCTCCAAAAATTAGATCTGGATCTGATCTGGAGGATCTTCAAAACTCCTTTTGAAGATCAGCAGTCGTCCTTTGCAGCAGCGCAGCCTTCTAGCTTTCAGTCGCCTTTCTTTGATCTGAATCGCACCAACCAAAAATCCAAAACTCCTTTTGGACGTGGAGAGGAAGAGGGAGAAGGTGGTTTGGCATGGAGGAAGAGGGGAGAGGCAGCCTTGGGGCGTGGGAATTGTGATTCCTTTCAATCACTTCCAATCACAATCTGGGTTGGGCGCAGGGTCTTATTTATAGACTAAGCATGATCCAACTCCTCTTCTTCCCAACCAATCACAACTCTTTGTGAAATCAGATCTAAATCTGATTGGTGGGAATAGAGTCCCCTGGATTCCTCCTTAGAGGGCGCCTAAGACCAGTCAAAGTTGGTTCTTAGGAGAACTCTAATTGGAATCCAAAAAGGAGATGGAGTCCTTGTCCAACAAGGACTCCTAGGCGCCTCCAACTTGGGCACACGCCTAGGGTGGCGTGCGCCCTTCTCCTTGCCAGGTTCTGGCAGGGGGACAAGGCCCCCACCAGCTCTCCAATAGGTGCATGACATGTGGTCAAAAGTCAAAGTGTCAATGGTCAACATTTGACCAGTCAAAGGTAGACTTTTGACCAAAGTCAAAGAACAAGAAATGGCAGGTAATGTCTTACAAAATAAGACAACCTTTTCTGACTTGGACAACCTCCAGTCAGACCATATGAAGGCCTCTGATTGAGCACAAACTCCTTTGGCTCAGTCAGGACAACTTATTTATGATAGTAAAAGAAGAACGTTAGGTTCAATCGAGTGCTAGCACGATTTCCTTGAACCTAATTGAATCTCATTCAGATCAATTGAACTAGATCAGTTCAATTGATGATCACCAGATTCAAACCCTTGTTTGTGTGACCCAGTTAGGTTCAGTTCTGTATGGTAATGGGATATGTCATGATCTCTATCATCGACATCATCGAAACTCCTTTCGATGGATCAGAACTCTTCTGATTCGATCAGCTAGAATGATCGATCATCTAAATCATTCTAATTGCTCCCAAAATCCACAAGTGACACCTAGCAGTATATGGTGGCAACCCATCAGAGCTGAATGTGAACCTCTTGGTGTAGCTACTTGTGTGATTAAGTCTTTCTATCTTGAGCCCCGATCAGATTAGGGTTAAGGTAAACTCGTCAAACCCTGTCTCTGTCATATGATGTAATCATTCGATTCGAGTCCAATGTGAAAATCTAAATAAAAACTCTTTCTATTATTTCACTCTGCCATGGTCATGGGCTTCTGGACTTGATTCTCATGATCATCATAGGGCTACTCCTCTACCATCGAAAGGAGTTTCAGATCAAAGAAAGGCGATCAAAAATAAGAAGGCTGCGCTGCTGCAAAGGACGACTGCTCATCTTCAAAAGAGTTTTGAAGATCCTCCAGATCAGATCCAGATCTGATTTTTGGAGGCATGATAGAGAAGAAGAGGATCTCCAGATCCAACCCAAGTGGATACCGGTAGAGGCCAGGCGCTTGCGTGGCTAAGATCCAGAACCTTCCGCTGCAAACAGGATCATCAATAGGGTAATAGGATTACCCAGATCAGATAAATTAAATTTGATTTAATTTATCTTTTTAATTTTATTTTATTAAAATAATAAGAATCAGATCTAAAATATATCAAGATCTAACTGGGATCAAGAGAAAAATTTTGAAATATATCTCTTGATCTGATCAGATCTGAACGAACCTGGATCGGAAAATCAGGATTTCCCTTCATCTACCAAGGTCCAAACTTAGTTTGAGTGCATCGAGTCAATTTCTGACTTCATTGCCTCTAACCATTTCTCGGAGTCGATATCTGATATCGCCTCGTTGTAGGTTTTGGGATCATCACCATGAGCACCATTACCTATGAGGAACATTTCCTCTACGTCCTCTGAAATAATACCAAAGTATCTTTCAGGGGGATGGAAAACTCTTTCCGATCTACGAGGTGGAGGAGGTAGTGTTCTTATTGGCTCAACCTGATTTGGTTCCACTTGGTCCTTAGCTCGTTGCTGCTTGTGAGACTTTCTCATCAAGCTTGATCTGCTTTCCAATGCCGCTATCTTGAATAAACTATTTTTCAAGAAAGATGGCATGTCGACTCACAATCACATTGTGGTCTTCTGGAATGTAGAAATAGTAATATCCTAATGACTCTTTAGGATATCCTATGAATCGAGCTCTAAAGGACCTAAACTCTAACTTGTCCGCTTGTTGTCTTTTGACATGAGCCGGACAACCCCAAATTCTGAGATGACTCAGACTTGGTTTCTTACCATGCCATATCTCATACGGTGTGGTAGGAACGGTTTTAGAGGGAAACCCTATTCAGTAATATAATTGAAGTTAACAATGAATGTCCCCAAAGAAAATCAGGAAGGTCTGTGAAGCTCATCATGGATCGAACCATATCCAATAGGAGTCCGATTTCTCCATTCTGAAACCCCGTTGAGTTGAGGTGTTCCTGGTGGAGTCCATTGAGAGACTATGCCATTTTCTTGAGATAGTCTAGGAATTTCCGGCTAAGGTATTCACCTCCTCGATCTGATCGAAGAACCTTAATGGGTTTTTCAGTTTATTTTTCTACTTCATGTCTGAATTCTTTGAACTTTTCAAAAGCTTCAGACTTGTGTCTCATAAGATACACATACCCATACCTAGACAGATCATCGGTAAAGGTAATGAAGTAGACAAAATTGCCTCTAGCCGGCACATCAAATGGGCCGCACACATCAGTATGTACTAGGGCAAGGAGATCTGTGGCCCTTTCCCCATGTCCAACAAAAGGGAGTTTAGTCATTTTGCCTTGAAGACAAGATTCACAAGTTGGATATGACTCGAAAGTCAATGGACTCAATAGCCCATTTTTCTCCAATTTGTTAATCCTATCTTCTGCTATATGACCTAATCTCAGGTGCCATAGATATCTATCGTTTGGACTATCCCTAGGTCATTTTGTTTGGCATTCACGTTTTGCTCGATAGTTAAAATAGGTACATCAATATGTAACTGATAAAGACCATTAATAAGGAAAACCATTTGCAATTTTATTTCTTTCATAAAGAATGTTACAATGGTCCTTAAAGAAAGGTAATCACATAGCCTTCTTGTGCTAAGCATGAAACAGAAATCAAATTCCTGCTAGCTGCAGGCACATAATAACAGTCTTTTAAAACTAAGTCTAAACCAGATGGTAATCGAAGAGGGTATGTTCCCACGGCTACTGCAGCAACTCTTGCTCCATTACCGATGCGTAGGATCATGTCTCCATCCCTCAGCCTCCTGCTATCCTCAAGACCCTGCATAGAAGTGCACAGATGAGCACTAGAACCAGAGTCAAGCACCCAACTGGATGCAGAAGAAACCGTAAGGTTAGACTCAATAACGAGCATACCTCCAGAAGGACCTTCCTTCTTGTTCTTTAGGGTGGCCAGGTAAGTAGGGCAGTTTCGCTTCCAATGGCCGTCGCTGTTGCAATGGAAACACTTTCCTTTGCCATCGGCCTTCTTCTTCGGCTCTGCCTTCTTCTTCTTTGATCCTTCCACCTTTTGCTTTTTCACAGACTTCTTTTTCTTTCCATAAGACTTTCTTTTGGAAGAAGTCCGTTCCATAGCAAGAACTGAGCCTTTAGAACCTTTCATAGAAAGCTCAGCGGTAACCAGCATATTCATTAATTCGGCCAAGGAATTTTGAAGTTTATGCATGTGGTAATTCATGATGAATTGCCCATATGCATCAGTCAAGGATTGCAGAATAATATCATTCTGCAGATCCAAGTCCTAACTTCACACCGAGCTTCTCAAGCTCTTCCATGTCCTTGATCATTGTCAGACAGTGATCTTGGACTGACTGCCCATCAGCATCTTAGCCTTAAAAAGTCATTTTCGTGACTTGATATTTGGCTGCGCGACTCTGTTCACCAAACATCTCCTGCAGGTGAGCCAACATTTGGCGAGCAGTCCCGATATCTTCATGTTGGCGCTGGAGCTCATCAGACATCGAGCCCAACATGTAGTATCTGGCCTTATTATCTTCGTCAATCCATTTTTCAGAGACGCTCTCTGTTCAGTGGATGGACGGGCTGGTAAGGTGGGAGGGTCCTGGTCCAAATACATGAGTTAACTTCTCAGAACCCAAAATAATTTTGTAGTTCCTGAGCCAATCTTTATAATTGGGTCCAGTCAGTCTATGTGTGTCCAGGATACGTGCCTAAGTGGGTTGGACGCAGACATTTTTCCTGTAGAGAGTCAAAGATTCTAGTTAGATACTGTAATTTTAAGACTTGACCAATTTATTTAGGATTTTATTTTTAAACAAATTAGCTCCCACTATTTTCTCGGATCCCTACACTCCCTCTGTAGAGATGCGAAAATCTCCATGATTAATGATTTCTAGTGGGTGGTGCGGTCTCACCAACTGACTCATCACCTCACCTAACAGTTATTGGTGATGGGTTAGCCAATGAGTGAACAACTCTTGTTCAATGATTCTCTAATCATGGTGCACCCAAACTTGGTCTCTAATTCATGAATCTCACCGTATCCAAAATATTGATCCACTCCTTAGTTAAGTCAGACCCACCATTTGCATAGACTGGATTCCTAATTGAGTCTCTCACCGTATCCAAAATATTGAGCCCAACTCATCCTCCAGCCCATAGCATCCAATGCCTAATAGACATGGTTGCATCTTTTCGGTGCAACTGAGCCACTGTATCCAATCGAGAACAATCAACCCCGGGAAGGGCCCGCACATCTACAATGGTGGAAGACCTCAGACTTAATCTTTTCTTAGGGAGAATTGATTCAGGTCTCATTAAACTAGACTTGGCATAGTCATAACAATTATGACTAACCTAGTGGCATGGGTTAGCTCGGATTATTGACCACCTCAGATCAGAACTGTGTCAACAGATATGGCCAGGTAAGTGAGATCGGTGGAAGGAATATGCCATTAACTCGTACAAGAATGCATTCAGGTCGAGTAGCTTCCAATTAAAAATCAGTCGGTCGTATGTGCCAAACTTACCTTAGACACCAAATTGTTGAGCCAGAACCAATTGGGTTAGCCTACAATCCAGACTCTAACCTCTGAGCCTAATTAGGTCTTGCTTGATCGTGACTCATGTGACTTCACCTTGACCCAGACTTAATCCTATTAGGCTGGTCAATTTAAGCATTGTTGATCCCATCTAACCAACTCTTGATTCGGTTTGATCAACCGCTTAGACCTAATTGAGCTACCCAAGCCCGAACCCAGTATTATGAATATGTCTTAGATCTAAAAATTCTTAATTTTAGATCTAATTAATATTTCATAATCTTAATTCTTAATTAAGTTTAGGGTTCATAAACAAAATATGCACAATAAAATCCTAGGGATTTCAGGATCTAGGGATTTTGCAGAAAGTAAGTTTTTGGGATTTCTGATTAAGGACGAATGCGCAGCACCCCTACACATCATAAGAACACCCCATCGAATGGAGAAGGAGAGGGCCTTTAAACCCTTCTTCGTTCTTATGATCGGACGGCCAAGAGGAATGCCTTAATCAGAAAATCATGATGAATCTACAAAACTAGTTTTAGATCTACATATCATATATCTCATATATAAAATTAGATCTAACTTAAAGGCATATTTTGCATACATCTCATGTATCATATCATGCATGTTTTTAGATCTAAATTATCTCATAAATATCTAAAAAATTAAGATTTATATTTGATCATATCAAAATTAAATTCTAATTCTAGATAATTATGTAGAACTATTCTACAACTAGTCTAAACATGCATCTATCATATATCTCATATGATACTTTAAAATTAAATAAATTTTTTTTTTATTTTTTAGATTTAATTATAATATTTATAATATCAAAAAATAATAAATAAATAGATCTAAAATTATAGTTAATCAAATTAAAACTATGATCATCCTAGACTACACATAGAATAATTCTATTCCTAGTCTAGTCATGCCTCTCATACATCTTAGATCTAGATTATTTAATTTTCTTAATTTTTAATTTTAGATATGATCACATCTAATATGATATCTGAAATCATCTAATTATTAGATAGAAATTATATTAAAATTAGATCTAAATAATTCTAGAACCTGGCTCTACTACCAGTTGAAGAGAAAATCCTATTTTTTGGATTAGGTTCGTTCAGATCTGATTAGATCAAGAGGGATATTTCAAAATTTTCTTCTTAAATCTAAATTAGATCCAAGACTCTTCAAATCTAATTTTATTAATCTAATAAAAATAAAATAAATTGAATCTAATTTAATTCTATCTTGTTATGGGTAATTCTATTATCCTGTGAGGATCCCGATGTTTGCCTGAGGTTCTGGACGTAGCCACACAAGCACTTGGCCTCTACCAATATCCACTTAGGTTGGATCTAGAGATCTTCTCCTTCTCAATCTATACTCCAAAGATCAGATTAGGATCTGATCTTGAAGATCTTCAAAACATCTTTTGAAGATCGGATGTTGTCTTTTGCAACAGTGCTGCCTTCTTGCTTTCTTGTCGCCTTTCTCTTACTTGGATCGCACCAAACTAAAGCCTAAAATTTTTGGGCATGGAGAGGAGAGAGAATCTAAAGGAGGCATGGAGAAGGAGAGAGAGGGGCTATGTGGCATGGGCAAAGGGCAGAAGCTCACAATCTTGGGCGCAGACAGGGTTTATATAGATCCTATTGCGCCATGCAGTGCCACATCATTCCGACCAATCATGGCTCTTTGTGCAATTAGATCTAAATTTGATTGGTGGGATGACATCATCTGATCTAATCAGATTAGAGTCCCTCACAAACCTTCTTAGGTGGCGCCAAGACTGGTCAAAGAAGAATCTTTGGCGCCACCCAAGTAGAGAGAATGAAGCAACTGGAGTCCCATCTGTATGGGACTCCAATCTTCATCCTCTTTGGATGCACGCCTCCCTAGGCATGCAACCCCTTCCTTTTCTCCTTTTAGTAGGAGGACAAAGCCCCATCTACTCTCCTATGGGTGCATGACACATGGGCAGATGTCTAAGTATCAAAGGTCAATGTTTGACCAAAGTCAAAGAACAAGATTTAGCAGGTGATGAAAAATGGCAGGTGTTATCTCAAATTTATCTTATAAATTAAGACAATCCTTTTCTTACCTGGACAAGGTCTAGTCAGACCAAGTAAAGATTTTTGAGTGAGCTTAAATACATTTGGCTTAGTCGAGACAACTTTTAATGATTGTTGAAGGAGAATATCAGGCTCAATCGTGTGCTAGCATGATTTCCTTGAACCTAATTGAATCTTATTCAAATCAATTGAACTGGTTTAGTTCAATTGATGATATCTAGATCCAAATTCTTATTAGTGTGATCCAGTTAAGTTTAGTTCCATATGATAATGGGATATGTCATGATCTCTATCATTGCCATCATCGAAACACCTTCCGATGGATCAAAACTTTTTTGATTCAGATAACTAGTATGATTGATCATCCAAATCATTCTAATTGCTCCCAAAATCCACCAGTGACACCTAGCAGCATATGGTAGCAATCCATCAGAATTGAAAATAAATCTCTTGTTGCAGTTACCAGTGTGATTAAGTTTCTCCATCTTGAGCTTTGATCGGATTAGGATTAAGATGATCTCATCAAATCCTAATTTTCGTCATATGAATTAATTATTCGATTCAAGTCCAATGTAAAAACTCTAATAAAAACTCTTTCTATCATTTCACTCTGCCATGGCCATGGGATTATAGACTTGATTCTCATGATCATCATAGGGCTACTCCTCATCTACCGAGGTAGATGGATCCCCTATCAGTGCAATCCAATTCCTACAATGAACATGCTATAGCCAATATACACCTCAGGATTTTGAATGGCTAGGAGATCGAGTTATGGTGTAGTCAAACTATAACACCCTCAAGGTGAACTATCGATGCATCTCAGGTTAAAGAATCAGATACACCATTGCGCTTCGAGCCAGTCATTGATGAGAAGGTAGACTTCCTGAAGACTGCTCGAGATGGTCATGCTCAGTGCTGTCGTTCTCTAATGAGTATCTATACTTTCACTCCAGTGTCTCTACACCGTAGACTCAAGACTCATCTATCCTAAAGGAGTGATCGTACACCAATCTTTCAAATCATTCACCATCCTCATGATGATCTTACGGTCGAAAGCATTTTATGAGTTAATAATGAAAATTCATGTCTTAAATTTTCAACTCTTGAAAATATGAACTATCATTACCATTAACTCAAGGGATGTATCATAGATGCTTTCAAATACACACTATGATAGAAAATAATCTATTTTATTATTTATAGTCAAAATTATAATTTTGCCCTCAGATGTGTATTACAAGTGTTAGCCAATTCTGCCTTTTAGGGCACACATATCTAACAAGACGAGCCAGCATTCATAGGAAAACATAGAGCACAATATTTTTGGATCCTAAAATTGGGTTGACTTCTTGGTTATCTGAGTTGACTTGAAGCAAATTAGAGTCGATCCCTGAGAAATTAGAGTCAACCTCAAAATCTAAATAGGCATAACAGCTAGTTCAAGGCCTCTAAAGGCTAGAATTCCTTCTCCAGCCATCTCCAAGTATATTTAAGGCTAGAGAAATAATTGGAAAGCAAAATTAAGGAATATTAAAGAAAAATTATTTCATATTAGAATAAAAGAGGAAAGAGAGGATTCAAGTATTAATTTAAGAGGGCTTTTAAAAGCTATCTTCCACTCCATCTCCAACATACTCTCAATTTTCAAATGAGCTGATCATTCAACCTCTTTTTCGCACCCAAAAGAGTTTAAATTTTCTATTTTACTTTAAACTAAAAATTTTCACTTTTATTTTTTTTTTATAAGTTTCTATTGAAAATTATATCCTAAAATCAATCACCTAGGTTGTAAATGGTTGAGCTTATTATATTTTATATTTAAATTATTAATAAATAAAATTATTATTTTGGTTCTTCATCACTTTTGTGCATCTTTCTTTTAAAACTCTTTTATGATGAAGTCCTTAGGACTATTTAAAATTGATAAAAAGAAATTTATTATTTAATCCTTCAATCTATTCATAATCAAATGATACGTTGTTACCTAGGACGACAATATTTATTGAGTGTAGATCGTGGTGTGCCATATAGGTTGGTTGTCTTCTTAACCATGGAGTATGAAGATACTGGTAAGGCATGCAGGTGAAGTGTAAGGGTACATTTTAATAAACATGATCTAGCTATGGAGCTCTCTGCTATCAAGAGTTGCTCGTGAAGGATATGGGTATAAGTATCCCTTAGACCTAAGATCACTATGGTAACTTGCAAGCAACTCATTATACTTTGGTACCAAACTACTTGAATTTTTAATTCAATGATGAAAGGTTTTTGGATGTAGTTAACTACTTGTTTAGTTGGTGCATGAGTTAAGATGGGATTGACTCCTCTAAGTGTTGGAGAAAATGCATCACTATATTTTAATTTAACAAAACCTCGATCGGGATAGTTCATATGATGGATATTAAAATTTAAAATATAATATAAATAAATTTTTAGGATTGATAGTTAAACTCTAAGTTGTCTTTTGAGCATTGAGGTTAAGGGATGAATTATATGATAACTATATGCCATAGATTCATGAATGTTGCATTGCTACTATTCGATCTATTCGGATGTTGGGTACTATTGCTAGATGATCACATCGATTGATATAGAAAATTAATTCCTATGCTACTAGTTTAGTATTCAAATCTATAGGGTTACATATAATAGGAGTTTCTACTTGATCTAATGGTTGATCAAGAGTCCTAATAGTTTGGAACTCTATGGTCAAGAATCCTATTGGACTAGGACTGTGATCGGGAGTCCCACTAGATTGGACTCTACCTTCTCGAGTTCCACTGGACTAAAACTCCAACATTATTTAAGGATTAATTAGTAATTAGATTGCTGATTAGCTTAATTTAATTGAGCAATGAGGTTTGGATCAAATTTGATTGAATTGGATTCAATTGGATTTGATCCAATTAAGTCTGATTAGGTTATGAGATGACCTAATCGCTTTGAAAGATGGGATCTTGATTTGATCAGGATCTAAACTCAATTAATTTCTAGTTTGATTAGGATTTAATTGAGATGGATGAAGCTTGAATTGGTTAGGTTTATTTTAGTCTAATTGGGTTTGGCCAAATAGGTTGGATGAAACCAAGTTGGATAAGTCAAACAATTCAAATTAGATTTGAATTCCTCTCCCTTGTGCCTTGACCTTTGACCACGCCTTCTCTCATGCCACTTCTGATTTTTGCATGAGTTTTTTCCATGCAAAAAGCTATGTTGGCACCCCCTTTTTTCTTCCTTTGACCTGGTCTAAGAGTTGGATCAGTTTGAATTTGTTTTGAATTTTGAATTTAAGACAATTGGTTGGAGGTTGGAACTATTTCAACCTCTCAACCTTATGCTTTCTCCACATCCTCCAACTTTTTGTCGCATAATTTATTTTCTAATTAGTGTGTCAGCATAGAAGGAGAGTCCTTCTGTGTGTCATACACCTGGTATTAGTGTTGGATGTGGATAGAAGGTCTCCTTGAATTTTGAATTCAAGTGGGAGGTTGAATTTGTCCCCTTGAATTTTGAATTCAGGTGGAAGGTTGAAACAAATTCAACCTCCCATCCTTATCCCATTCCCATGTGTTTTACCCATCTGAATATCACCAATTTGAGAGGATTTTTTGTTGGCATGCGTGAGAGGGATTGAGGAGTCCTTTTGGAAATTAAACACTGATAGAGGGTGCTAATATCTAGGCATGAGAAATCAGAGAGAGGGAGAGTGCGCCATATTTTTCTTCTCTTCTTATCTCACACACATTTAAAAAGAGGTTTTAAAATGTGCGTATGTGCTATCTGAGAAAAAGTTTCTCAGTTAAACAGAGAGTGGCATGAGGTCTCCTGGGCACGAATTTTGAGTATTAAAAAAATCCTGAGAGTGGGGACTCCAAGGTTTCAGGGTGTGGGTAGATCTAGGGATTTGGGAAGTGAGATCGAGTGCTATGAGCATCGGATCTCAACAATTTTTTACACAATCTTGTCATTCTTCATTTTATGTATTCTAGCCTCCTAGAGCATCTAAGTGATCAGGAGAAGGTGATTGATCGAGATCGATTAAGATCGACCATCGAAAATTTTGGCGAGGAGCTAGCACTCTGGTAGAGCTGATCAGAATCAGGAGTTTCGTGTGAGCCATCCATAGAGATTGAATGATCTGTGTGGCTGCATCATGATGCGAGGAGCTTCTAGTCATGATTTTTAGATTGTAGAGATCATCTACTCGCAGTCAGGTATCATGTTTTAAACACGAGTAGTAAATAAGATTTAAAAATTCATGCATCAATTTCTTATACATATATATACATGTCTTGATCCTAGTGTAGGATTTTTATAATTATATGATAGCAAGCATAGATTAATTAGATTAATCTAATATTATCCACTATATTTTATTTCAAAAAATTTTGAAATGCATGCATAGAATCCTGTATGTTTTTTTCAATGGTATCAGAGCACTAAATCATATAACATGCTATACATATATTTATTAAAATTTTGAATGCTAACATATTTGATATGTTTTAATCCATGTAGCAAGTAATTGAATTGGGTTGGTTGCCATGACCATCTGGTCATAGGAGAAAAATAGGGTTTAAAGGCCCTCTCCTCTCATTCGATGAGGTTCTTTTATGGCTGTAGGGGTGTCACTATAATTATATCCCATGAAAATGAAAAGCGAAAAGAGTTAAATAAAATAGTTTCAATCTAAAAATTAAACATAAATATGTTTAGATTAGATCTAAAAATTGATTCATGGTTCAATTTTTCATCATGCTTTATTTTTTATTTGAAATTTGCAATAGATTGCTGTTTATGAAATGAGTCGCTCCATTTCTGAAATGACTTGACCCATTTAATAAATAAAAAATAAAAATTATAAAATTATTTTATAAAATTAAAAATAGTTTTCAAACACTGAACTCCAATCCATCAGTTCAATACTTAATTAAAAATTAAGGATTGTCTCATAGGATCTAAAATTGTGAATTAAAGATCCTAAGACAAAAGCATAAAATATGGATCAATGGGTTAGATGGATTAGGTATATTAATTAGGTTAGATCTAAAGTTAGATTAAAGAATGGACTTAACTAGAGTAATTGATCAAATCTAACCAAGTGTTGATTTAGATTAGATTAAGAACACTCTAGATTCAACTTTAATAGTTGTAGTTGATCAAGTCCATGTCTTTAACGAGAACCAAATGGACTTGATTCATGGCTAATCGATTGAGCCCAAAATTACTAGATGGATTAGATTGAAACTAATTAACCGATTGGTGTCTAAGATAAGTTTGGTAGTCTAGACCAATGGTTTTTAGTTGAAAGCTACTCGCACTGATTCAATCTTTAACAAGTTAATGGCATATCCCTTTTATTGATCTCACTTACTTGGCCAACATGATCAATTAGGTTTTGACTAGATCACTTGGTGATTCAAGCTGACCCATGTCAATAAGGAATCAATTTGACTAATTTAAATCAGTAAGACTATATTAGGTGCCCATGGATCAAAATTGATTCTAGTTCTCATCTATAACTTAATGAAGTCAGTAGGAGGATTTGACTTGATGAAGTTAGTGGGAGTAATTTGGTTCATGTCTTCTTTATCCTTAAATCACATGTAATCAAAATCTTCTAAATTATTAGATCCTTAAAATAACAAAGTTATGGGAATAACTAAGTCAATACCTTCCATTAAGGTGGATGGCAATGGGTCTAATTTTCTAGGTAAACATTGGAGGTGCCTTACACCTGATGTTCATCTTGATATTAGAATTATTGTCCATCATATGATGATTAGCTTGCACTCTCTGAATGGCGATCAGGTTGGCCAGAGCTTTTCTCAAGCCTGGTTATCATTCATTTGAATCATCAAACTCAATCATGTTAATGGTTGGACCTAACCAGAACTTTTAGTGGAGATGCTTTATGCCTGCTGAAGAGAAGCCTGGGGCAAAACAAAATACTAAAAGTTATTTGAAAAAATAATTGGTTATAAACTTATCTATAGATGCACAGGGATTGGCCAGAGCTTTTCTTGGATCCATTTGTAGTCTATATGGATTCTAGTACCCACTAAGGAGCTAGTGTAATTTCTTGAATTAGAGATAAAGGCTACCAATTCATAGAAAATAGTGGAAGAACCTTTAAACTAAAGTTTAAGTCTTTAAGATTGAATAATTTACGTGCTAATAAGATCTTATATTTTTTTTTAGTTAAATAGAATGGCTAGTGTTTGTTCGCTCCATTTACAATTGGATAGTGATAAGCCTATAGAACCTGATATCAAGAAGTCTAGTATTGATCCTAATCAGGCAGATTGGAAGAAAAATTATCCTCTTGACTCGAATAGACTGAATAGAAAAAATCAGTAAGTTATTATTGGTCAAGGCTGTTATATGATAACATCTTATAATTTTTCTATTTGTGATACTTCTACCTGGATATTGCATACTGGAAGTCCAGTTCATATGTGCAATTCATTGCATGAACTTCAAGTTGGTAGAAAGTTTGAGAATGGTGATAAATTTTTAAATATTGGGGATGGAAGGAATGTTCCAGTTCTAGCATTAGAAACTATTGAGTGAGTTTTTAAAATAAATAATATCATTTTAAGTGATTGTCACTATTATTCATCCTTTATGATAAACATAATATTTATTGGACTTTTGGTCCAAGATGGTTACTATTTATCAATAAAGAAAAATAGTTGTGATATCATTATGAATGATATTACAATAATACGAGGATAATTAAGAAATAGTATTTATGTTTTACCATAACCTATTAGTATAATGTACACATCAAATAAATATTCGAAACTAGATAATATCATCGATGCCCATCTTTGACACTATCGGCTCGATCATATAAATAAGAATAAGATCAATAGGTTAATTAAGGAGCATATCCTCGACATCAATGATTATGAATCATTGACTACTTGCGAGTCCTATCTTCTTGGTAAGATGACCAAGTCTCCTTTTATTGTAAAGGGTGAATGAGCCACTGATATTCTAGATCTAGTACATAGTGATGTATATGGACCTATGAACACATATGCTAGAGGCAGGTATTACTACTTCATTATATTTACTAATAACCTATCTAGGTATGTGTACGTCTATCTTATGAAGAATAAATCCAATTCGTTTGAAATATTCAAATGATATCATAATAAGGTAGAAAAATAACTTGGAAAGAGTATTAAAACTCTTTGATCATACTGAGAAGGTGAATACCTTTCTAATGAGTTTTTGATATATCTAGGAGAGAATGAGATTCTCTCATAATGAATCTCTTCTAGAATATCATAGCATAATGGTGTGTCTAAAAGAAGAAATCGAATCCTATTGGACATGGTTCGATCCATGATGGAGTTTGCGAGTCTACCAATTTCATTTTGGGGTATACACTTGAGACAACTTGTTATATTCTGAACAATGTTCTGAGCAAATCTATTGCAAAAACTTCATATGAGATGTGGATTGGACGTAGGTCGACACTCTCTCACCTTAGGGTTTGAAGATATTCGGCTTATGTCAAATATTCGTAGACAGAAAAGCTTGGACCTAGATCTGATAAATACTTATTTATTGGATATCCCAAGAAAACTAAGAGTTATTACTTCTATCTTGATAAAGAACAAAAGATATTCATCAGCAATAGGATAGTCTTTTTGGAAAAGGAGTTCCTTAGGAAGGGAACTAAAGAAAAACCTAGTTTTCCACCATAGGATCGATATGATCTGATCTGATCTGTAGCAAAATTTTAAAATTTTTTTATGCTAATCAGATCAGATTTGAGAGTTTCTAGATTTGATCTCCATGATCTGATTACAAATCTAAAATTAAAATAAAATTAGAACAACTTTTGTTACTTGATTAGGGTAAACTATTTACCCTGACGATGATCTGATAGCAACTAAGGCTCTGAATCTAGCAGCGCACATGCCTGGCCTCTACTATAGTCCACTCAAGCTAGTTCTAGATGCCTTCTCCTACTAGATTTAATCTTCAAAAATTAGATTAGAAGTCTTCTTGTAGAACCTTCAAACCGAACTAAGAAGGTCGTGCATTCGTCTCATGAACTTGATTGCCTGATGTTGATCTTGGCGCCAACCAACTTTGATCTTCTTACTAGATATTACCAAACCTTTGGGCATGGAGAAGAGGGAGACCTAAGAGAGAGGGAATGGAAATAGAGGAAGGTGGTGGTAGCTTTTGGGCGTGGTAGTGTGGGCGTGAGGAAACCCTAGGGCACAGGGGTTCTTATAGACTTCCCTGCACCACCTTGAGTTCTAGTCTATCAAGCAATCAAATTGCTTGATTAATATGGATTCTTACATAATAATCCATGCCAAACACCAGGTCTCTACCTGGTTTTATAACCCAAAACTCAGCCATAAGTGGTGCCATTAATAGATAAGGGAGAGTCCTAGGCACAATGGACTCTTTCTCCCTAGAGTTTGATCTCTATCAAACTCTTGACTTATTCAAATGATGCGCTACCTTATCCAATCATGGAGCGCATGCCCAAAAGGGGATGTGAGCCCTTAGAAATTCTCTAGGGGGTGCACGCCCCTTCTCCCTTAACTCCTGCAATTAGTTGGTCTTGTCCTATTCCCATCCAATAAGATTAAGATAAGCCTAGATTAGGTTAGGAAAATCCTTGATCTGACTTGGACAAGCTCCAATTAGATCAAGATAAACCCGTACAAGGTTTTTGGATGAGCCAAATCTAATTTGACTCAGTCGAGATGAACCAGAAAGACAACAGAAGGAGAATGTCAAGCTTAATCATATGCTAGCACGATTTTCTTGAACCTGATTGGATCTAATCCAAATTAATCAAACTAGGTTAGCTTAATTGATGACATCCAAATCCAAACTCTTATTTGTGTGATCCAGTTAGGTTTAGTTCTATATGGTAATGAGACATGTCATGATCTCCATCATCGACATCATTGAAATACCTTTCGATAGACCAAAACTCTTTTGATTCATCCAATTAGAATTATCAATCATCAAGATAATTCTAATTGCTTCCAAAATCCACCAGTAATACCTAGCAGTATATGATGGTAATCCATCAGAACTGAATGCAAATCTCTTAGTGCAGCTACCTATGTGATTGGATTTCTCTATCATGAGCCCCAACAGGATTAGGGTTAAGGTGAACTTGTCAAACCCAACATCCCGTCATATGATCGAATCATTCAATTTGAGTCTGATGTGAAACCCTAAGAAAAAACACTTTTCTATTATTTCACTTTGCCATGGCTATGGGCTTAAGAACTCGATCTTATAATCATCATAGAACTACTCCTCATCTATTGAGGTTGATATATTTTCTATTAATGCGATCCAATTCCTATAATGAACATGCTATAGCCAACATATGCCTTAGGATTTTGAATGGCTAGGAGATCTAGTTATGGTATAGTAAAACTATAATACACTTAACTGTCGATGTACCTTAGGTCATAGAATTAGATACATACAACTACAACATCGAGCTAGCCATCGATGAGAAGGTAGACTTTCTTATGATTGCTCGAGGTGGTTACGCTCAGTGCTCTCATTCTTAATGAGTACTTGTATTCTCACTCTGATGTCTCCACACTATAGACTCAAGACTCATCTATCCTAAGAAAGTGATCATACACCAACCTTCCAGATTGATCACCATCCTCATGATGATCCTATGGTTAGGAGTAGTTTATGGGTTAATTATAATAATACATGTCTTAAATTTTTAACTTTTGAAAATATGTATTAATATTTCATTAACTCAAAGGATGTATCACAGACACTTTATATATAATGTGATAGAAGAAAAATAATTTTTTATTAATTTTAAGTTAAAATTATAAAAATGCTCATAGAATGTGCATTACAAGTCTCAGCTAATCTGACTTCTAGGACATACATCTAACAAACTCCCACTTGATATAAAGTCAATTGGCTACAAATCTAAGTTCCATCTTCTCAAGATGGATTTTGATCTTTCTACTAGTTCAATGACTTTGTCAGTGAGTCAGTCGTATTATCTATGATGTCGACTCTCTTGACCTCGATGTATCTCTTCTCGAGATAATCATGGATAAGAATGTATCACAGACACTAAATACACATATGTGATAGAAAATAACCCATTTATTGATTTTAGTCAAAATTACAATTTTGCCCCTAAAAGTGTATTATAAGTGTCAGCCAATTCTGGCTTCTAGGGTACATATATCTAACAGTAGATCCATCAGAAGGTATAGTACCTATTGGATGTAAATGGATCTACAATAGAAAGATTGGTGCAGATGGGAATGTGGAGACATTCAAAGCTAGATTAGTGGCAAAAGGATATAGTCAGTGCGAAGGCATTGACTATCAAGATACCTTTTCGTCAGTAGCTATGTTAAAGTCCATCCATACATTGCTAGCTATTATAGTCTATTTTGATTATAAAATATGGTAAATGGACATGAAAATGGCATTCTTAAATGGATACCTTGAGGAAGATATCTATATGGAATAGCCCTTAGGTTTCACATCCAGTGATGCTGATTACAAAGTATACAAGCTGTAAAGGTCCATATATGGACTTAAGCAAGCATCTCGAAGCTGGAATACTCGTTTTAATGATGTAATCAAATTATTTAATTTCATCAAAAATGAAAAGAAATCATGTATTTTTAAAAAGGTCAGTGGGAGCGCTATTGTCTTCCTCGTACTGTACGTGGATGATATCTTCCTTATTGGGAATGATATTTTCATGTTAACCATAGTTAAAATATGGTTATCAAAAGAATTCTCCATGAATGACCTAGGAGATGCATCCTTCATTCTAGGAATTAAGGTCTATAGAGATAGATCGAATAGGATGCTAGGTATTTCACAGAAGATGTACATAGAGGAAGTGCTAAAAAAGTTTAGCATGAAAAAATCCAAGAGGGGTTTGGTATCCTTCAGACATGGCATTCATCTCTCCAAGAAGATGTACCCTAGCACACCTGAGGAGATAGAACGCATGAGCAAGATCCCTTAAGCTTCAGCAATACAGAGCCTTATGTATGCCATGTTATGTACAGGACCTGATATAGCCCATGCTGTGAGTGTCACGAGCAGATATCAGTCGAATCCAGGTGAAGAACACTGGACTTTTATGAAATATATCCTTAAGTACTTGAGAAGAACTAAGGATATGTTGTTGATTTTTAGTAATGGAGAACTCCAAGTTCAGGGGTATACAGACTTGGATTTTATGTCCGATATGGATGATCGAAAGTCGACATCTGCAAGTCTGTTTGTGTGTAATGATAGTGCTATTAGTTGGAAGAGTTCCAAGCAGATTATGATAGCATATTCCACCATAGAAGCAGAGTACATCGATGCATCGGAAGCTATGAAGAAGGCATTTTGGTACAAGAAATTCATCGTAGAAATTGGAGTGATGCCATTAGATGCCATTCCTCTCTACTATGACAACAATAGTGCCTTAGCCCTTGCTAAGAAATCGAAGTCTCATCAAAAATTCAAGCACATCGAGCGGTGATATCACCTCATCCGCGATTACCTCGAGAAGGGTTATGTCAAGATCAAGAGAGTCAACTCCACAGACAATACGGTAGATCCACTCACAAAGCCGTTGGGCCAGTAGAAGATCAAAACCCACCTTAAGAAGATGGGATTTAGATTTATAGCCAATTGGCTTTAGGTCAAGTGAGAGTTTGTTAGATATGTGTGCCCTAGAAGTCAGAATTGGCTAACATTTGTAATACACATCTAAGGATAAAATTATAATTTTGACTATAAATAATAAAATAGATTATTTTCTATCATAGTGTGTATTTGAAAGTGTCTGTGATACATCCCTTGAGTTAATGGTAATGATAGTTCATATTTTCAAGACTTGAAAATTTAAGACAAGAATTTTTATTATTAACTCATAAAATGCTCTCGACCGTAGGATCATCATAAGCATGGTGAATGATCCAGAAGGTTGGTGTACGATTGCTTCTTTAGGATAGATGAGTCTTGAGTCTATGGTGTAGAGACATCGGAGCCAGAGTACATGTACTCATTAGAGAACAAGGATACTAAGCGTGACCACCTCGAGTAGTCATCAGGAAGTCTACCTTCTCATCAATGACTGGCTCGAAGCTGCAGTGGTGTGTCTAATTTTTTGATCTGAGGTGCATCGACAGTTCATCTTGAGGGTGTTATAGTTTGACTATACCATAACTCGATCTCTTAGTCATTCGAAATCCTGAGGTGTATGTTGGCTATAGCATGTTCATTATTGGAATTGCATTGCACCGATAGAGGATCTATCTACCTCGATAGATGAGGAGCAACTCTATGATGATCATGAGAATCAAGTCCATAAGCCCATGGTCATAGTAGAGTAAAATAATAGAAATAGTTTTATTAGAATTTTCACATTGAACTTGAATCGAATGATTAATTTATATGATGAAAATTAGGGTTTGATGAGATCACCTTAACCGTAATTCGATCGGGGCTCAAGATGGAGAAACTTAATCACACAGGTAACTGCACCGAGAGGTTCAATTTTAGTTCTGATGGATTGCCACCATATGCTACTAGGTGTCACTAGTAGATTTTGGAAGTAATTAGAATGATTTGGATGATCACTCATACTAGTTATCTGAATCAAAAAGGTTTTGATCCATCGAAAGGTGTTTCAATGATGGCAATGATAGAGATCATGACATATCCCATTACCATACGAAACTGAATCTAACTAGATCACACAAACAAGGATTTGGATCTGGATATCTTCAATTGGACTAACCCAGTTCAATTGATTTGAATAAGATTCAATTAAGTTCAAGAAAATTATGCTAGCATACGATTGAACCTGATATTCTCCTTCAACAATCATTAAAAGTTATCTCGACTGAGCCAAATGTATTTGAGCTCACTCGAAAACCTTTACTTAGTTTGACTGGCACTTGTCCAGATCAAAAAAGAATTATCTTAATTTATAAGATAAATTTGAGACAACACCTGCCATTTTTCATCACCTGCTAAATCTTGTTCTTTGACTTTGGTCAAACGTTGACCTTTGATACTTAGACATCTGCCCATGTGTCATGCACCCATAGGAGAGTAGATGGGGTTTTGTCCTTCTGCTAAAAAAAAAGGGAGGGGGTGCATGCCTAAGGAGGCGTGCATCCAAAGAGGATAAAGATTGGAGTCCCATACGGATGGGACTCTAGTTGCTTCATACTTTCTACTTGGGTGGTGCCAAAGACTCTTCTTTGATCTGTTTTGGCACCACCTAAGGAGGTTTGTGAGGGACTCTAATCTGATTGGATCAAATGATGTCATCTCATCAATTAGATTTAGATTTGATTGCATGAAGAGCCATGATTGGTCGGGATGATGTGGCACTGTGTGGCACAGCAGGGTCTCTATAAATTTTGTCTGCACCCAAGATTGTGAGCTTCTATCCTTTACCCATGCCACATAGCCCCTCTCTCTCCTTCTCCATGCCTTCTTTAGATTTTTTCTCTCCTCTCCATGTCCAAAAGTTTTGGACTTCAGTTTGGTGTGATCCAAGCAAAAGAAAGGCGACAAGAAAGCAAGAAGGCAGCACTACTACAAGAGACAACACCCAATTTTTAAAAGGTATTTTGAAGATCTTCAAGATCAGATCTAGATCTGATCTTTGGAGTATAGATTGAGAAGGAGAAGATCTTCAGATCCAATCTGAGTGGATACTAGTAGAGGCCAAGCGCTTGCATGGCTATGTCCAGAACCTCAGACAAACATCGGGATCATCACAGGATAATAGGATTACCCATAACAAGATAGAATTAAATTAGATTCAATTTATTTTATTTTTATTTTATTTTTATTAGATCAATAAAATTAGATTTGAAGAGTCTCAGATCTGATTTGGATCTAAGAGAAAAGTTTTGAAATATTCCTCTTGATTTAATCAGATTTGAACGAACCTGATCCAAAAAATAGGGTTTTCCCTTCACGTCTATGCTGGAGTCAACTCAATTATTAGGATCGACTCCAATTTTGCTGGGGTCGACTCCAATCGAGCAATCCTAAAAAATACTGCTTTCTATTTTTTCTAAGAGAGTTGGCTCCTACTAGGCTTAAGTCAACTCGAGACCGTGCCAAAGTTCTCTAATGTATCAAGGTCAACTCCAATCTTACTGGAATCAATAATCTTCCTAAAACTTAAAATTATAAATTTTAAGGCTCGTTTCAATGAAGTGGTCAGCTCCTTATCTTTGGGGTCAACTTCATTAAGTCTGAAATTTGATTTTCTTATTTAAAGTTCTTGACTTAGTGACTCTTGAGAAGATCTTTTTCATGGATTATTTCTTCAATTTGAGTACCTAAAAAGACCTACATTCAATCTTGAAATACATGATTAATATCATCTATACTCAATATTTTGAAATCATCAAAATCAATCTTAGGATCAACACATTTCATTAATAATTTCATTCTACTCCATATTAAATAATTTTTACTTATGTACTAGCATTTTAATCTTAGCCTATTTAACTTGATTGGCATCATTAGATGTAACCATTAAGTTTCTCATATTTTTTTAGCTGAAACACAAGTAGAGATTCTATTAAATTTATTTATATCTAGAAAATAATAAAGAACATTTATGGCCTTTGCATTGAGCTGAGCATTTTCTTATCCAAGTTATCCCAATCCTTTTGGATTTGAGAGTGACAGTTTCATTTACCATGATTGTGGACATGTGTGAGCCATTGATTATGACACTTCAAAGATCATAATTAAGTACTTGGATGAAAATGCATCTGCACGCTTTTCAATATGTATAATTTGTACCATTAAATAAAGGGGTCTGTTTATCGATTATCCTTAGGTAAGCAACACTCTAATTTGGACTAACATCCGATTTTTAACTCTTGATTGTTAGATCCAAAGGGATAGAGTACCAAGCTCTGATATCACTTGTTATTCAGATAGACAACCCAAAGGGGGAGGGGGTGTGAATTGTGCTTTTCAAATTTTAAAGGCCAATGTACATAGAATTTAAACTAAGTGTAGAAGTGGATGAGTGAAAGCAATGCAACAAGATATGATGATACAAAACAAAAAATATCAAAGAACATCTAAGGTACAAGCAAACAAATATAAATTTTTATAATAGTTTGATACCAAATCTAGTACCTAGTCTACTCCCAAAGCAACTCTTAGAAATTCCACTATAATCTTTTCTATATTATATCTTGATTGTTTTCCTAAACTTGCAATTAAAATTCAATTGACTTTCTTAGAGAAAATCAACCAAAACCATCCCATTAAGCCACTTCTAGGCTTAGACATAAATACACTCTAATTCAAGACTTGGATGGGCCTTTCACAAAGTTTCAATCCGAATTGAAATTTTAAATATAATAAAAAAATATACAAGCACAATGGAAAAGCTCTTAAAGAGCAATACTAAAAGTCATTGAGGCTCGTGTGAGATTTGTAGAGAAAGCTCTTGAGTAAATGCTCTCTTCTTCTTTTGAAAATCACTTAAAAGCTTCAAGAATATGGTAGTTGGAAAGTTATAACTCTTTCTTGAATACTTACTTAATGCTCTTTGGGTTTTTTCTTTATTTTTCTCTTTCTTTTCTCTTCTATATGTTTGGTAACCTTTAAATAATCTTAAAATGTTCAAAAAATAGATTCTAGCTATTAGAGATTAAAAATAAGGCATTAGATACGTTCTGTATGATTCTGGAATTTCTGAAAAGCTATTCACTAGAGCTATCAACCATAATCAAGTCAACTCAAATCAAGTAGAGATTGACTTAAGCTAACTTAGAGTGGACTTGAGATAAGTTGGGGTTGACTCAAGATCCAAACTGAAAAATCTAGCTTTCTATCTTTCCTGAGAAAGTAAGCTCGATTTTTGAAGGTTGACTCAAAATTGGTCAAGGGTTAACTAGCAACAAATTGGGGTCAACTTGAGCTCCAGGCTAAAAAATTTAACTCTTTATCTTTTTTGAGAGAGTCAGCTAGTACTCATTAGTAGTCGATTCGTAAACTATACCATTTGAAAATTATATACCAAAGTTGACTCTTTGAAGCTTGGAGTCGACTCTTGATCTTTTTAACATTTTTTTCACATTATGCAGCTTCCCAAATCTACTTTATTTGGCTCCATTCTCCTTTTCATTTACATGAATCTTTTTGAAAGTGATCTTAGCTTCCTAAAACTTTTCTCAACATGCATTTCAATAATTTGTTAGTTCATTTAACACTCTAGACCAAAATTAATTTTAAAATTACCAAAAATAATAATTAAATCTCCATTTTCATAAGGCAAACTCTATTAATACCAGAAATAATGAAGAATCAATAAAAATCCTAATAATAGCCAATATCCTAAAAAATTTACCTAGGAAAAGAAAAAATTGGATAGAAACCACTTTAATATTCAAAACCTCACAATTTCTACCAACTTCGTTGATCCTTCAGTGATCCTTTATATAACAAAAAATCATAAATTAGAAAAAAAATAGCATAAAAAATTTAAAGAAAAGCTTCTAGAAATGGAGCAAAAATCCACTGGATTTCAACCAAAGACAACAAAGAATAAATAAAAAAAGATAATCTCCACTCACTCTCAATCGATGGTGGAGGTGCTCTACTACACTCGAGAGAGAAGGAGGATGAGGAAGAGAAGTTGGCAAAGATGAGGGAGCTTAATCCCATGGTTTAGCTTTGGGAGAGAAACCAAAACATCTGATGGGGGAGAGGGGTAGTGGATGATGCTCAATAGCAGAAGAAATGGAGGAGGAGGAGGACACAGGCTGAGAAAAGTACCAGATAAGCACTAGGAGGAGAAGGATGATTGATGAAGAAGAGATTTAGGACATGGTTAGAATGGTTGATTTGGGTTGGGGCTATTGGTTCCTGATGATGCTTATAAGCATCGTCTTAAAATCCTATTTTACGATGCTAATAAGCATCCTCAAAATTATCCATTAGTTGATGCTCTTTCGTAAAGCATCATGATGAGCCATTTCAAATTCTTATGTTTCAACACTTATAAAAAGCATCGACAAGCAGGCAAAAGGTTTTAAACTTATCGATGCTTTAACCTAGCATTGGCAAATAAAAGTTGGCTATATCCCTTTTTATCTATAGTTTTAACTAGAAATTATGCAATGCAAGGCACAAGGAATCTATAGTTTGAAATAATTTCCCCACATAACACTTGTTCTATCTTCTCAAATCTGACTGGACATTATGGAGCATAAGCATTAATCAAACTCTAGGTGAATGAGAACCAAAATATCACCATGCCTAATGAACCACTTCATACAATCCATTACAATGTAACCAAAACTTTTCAAAATGAAAAGGTTTGGGTCCCAATGAACAATGATAAAAAATAAAGAGCAATATTAGACAATGATCAGAGACATACCGAACCAAATGAGATTCAAGAAACAACTATAACCAAGAATCTAAAGCGAAAGCTCAATCCAGTTACTCCCAAACATGGGCCAGCCCTCACTGGTTATTGCACCAGGATAAGCAAGACCAGTGTATCCAAAATCGATCAAACCTGAAGTGTGAATGAAGAAGCAAAACTCATGAATATCCCTATTAACTATGAATGGCCAACCTCCTTTCTTATCTTTAGGATAAAGAAGATAGTTAAAGTCACCAACCAGAAGAATTGGCAATCCAAAGTGTTGAACAACATACACTGATTCCTACGATGATCGACAAGATAGGCCATTGGTGCTTGCATAGATAACTCCCAATATCCAAGTTTGACTAGAGTTTGGTTTTATAATAACCCCAAACCCAACCTGGTCAAAATGCATGAAAAAGAGAGAACCCAAACATTTGTGCTAGGCTACCAAAATTCCCCCTGAGAAGCCTAAAGTTAGAACCATATAAATTTACCATTGCAGACCAAGTATCCTTTGCACATGGGGTAAGGCACTGTCAAATTAACAAACTGCCAAAAAGCAACAATGATCCAAACTATGTAGACGAATCATAGACATAGCATAATTAACAAAGAAGCATTTAGTTTCTCCTCTATAGCTCCAAAACAATCACTTCATATGTATAACCCAGAGAAGATAGAACTCAAGGGTCCTTATGCGTCGGCTCACTACCAAAATCAGGTGCAAATTGAAGCACTACACCTAATTGGAGCGATGCAAAATACATAGGATCCTAAGCAAAAAGTAGAGAAGTTCACTTAGAACAGACATAGAACCTGTACCTAAGCAGACTTGTAATTGACCAAAGTATAGGGCATGAGCATGTGGAGACTTAGCTAGAACAAGAGCTAACTATGGAAGAGTTGAAAAATCAGAACCCTCCCCACTAAGAGGATTGCAAGTTGCCCAACCTTCAATGGTTGCATGTGGAACAATTTGAAGGGCCTCAGCTGACTTGAAATGGACCTACATCCATTGCTTGAGGGCTAACTGGGTCCATTGAATGAACGCTAGCCAAAGAGGCAAAATGTGACCCCTCTCTTAGAGGGGGAATATGATTCATATGTGGCCCAAAAGATGGATGGTGAGCAACCTTCCTAGCTAATGCCCAATCCATAGGCTTAGCAGTTGCAGAAGCCATAGAAGTTGATGATTGAATGGGAGTTGATGATTGAATGGTCTCCCAAAGCTGTGCTCACCAGAACTTGTGCATCTCAAATCCAAGGGCCATACATTAGTTGAGATTTTGGAGAATGAACTTGAGAGAGCTCAAAACATGGATCCACTAACTGACCAACCATACCATGGTGATAAGAAAGATCAGGCAATTCTTCAAAAACAAACTCCCATTGGGTAGTTCTTCCTTTAATGTTAATGTTTAGTCCCAAATAGATGGGTTTAGATAGATTGATATTAACATTAACCTTGACAAACGCTGCTCAAGCAGTGGCTTGTGTGCAAACATTAAAAAATAGGAGAGAACCTACTTCAAATGCACTATCAAGAACTTTCTCTCTATCCCACAATTCAATCAAAGGATTAGACATAAAGATGGCAATGGGTCAGCCAATATTTATACGTGCTCCATAATTAAAAATCTCATATTCATATCCATCCTATACTTGCCTTGGGTTAGGTCAAGTAAAGATGCGAGTCAGATCAGATCGGATAGATTGAGGGGTCTAGTAGGGTAAGGAACTCATTATGTAAATATTATAAAATATTTATAATTTTGAAAGGAAGATTTAGATTAAAGATTATATTGGGTTGGATTCAGGATATGGCATCCCATTATCCATACCCAATCTAAATCCACTTCAGATATTTTTTTCTAAAATCCATACCCACCCTAGGTTCTAATTGGATCAAGTAAAATTCACACCATTCGGGTTGGATCAAGTCGGGTTAGGTACCCAACAAAACACCTAAAATTGTCATCCCAAATCAAGCATCCTTAACCAAACCATATATAGTCTAATTTAGAGGATCTCAGTCTGGTTTAAAGTTAGGCTTCAAAGGTTCAAAAACCATCAATTGATCGGCTAGTCATCACCTAGTCAAATTGATGATAAAATAGCAAAACCTCTGAAGAAAGGGGAACAACCTAGAGATTAGTCTCCAATCCCCAATAGAGTTTCATTTCTTTTTGAATTAAATATGAAGGAAAACCAAGACCCAAAAATTCACCTAAAAGAGCATATTGCCACATTGAACAAATGAGATCTAGATCTTCATCAAAGAAAGCTACAACTTATTAGAAAATATATCCTAAAACCAATCATCAGCTTATTGATAGTTGTGCTATTTTATAAATATAAATGATTTACTAATGAATAAAAATTTATTCTAGCATTTTTCATCGTAAATAAATATCATCTAATGAACTCCTGTATTGTAATGAAGTTCTTAGGACTATTTTGATTCGATAAAGAGAGGATTTATCAATTAGTCCTTAAATTATTCACGATCAAATGATATATTATTAATTAGAATGATAATGTTTATCGAGTATAGATCGTTGTATGCCATATAGATTGATTATCCTCTTAATTAAGGAGTGTGGAGATACTGGTATGGTATATAGATGAGATGTATGTTAAATGTGTATCCTAGAAGTCAGATTGGCTAACACTTGTAATACACTTCTAAAAGTAATTTAATAATTTTAACTATAAATTAATAAAAATATTATTTTCTATCATAATGTGTATTTAAAGTATCTATGATACATTCTTTGAGTTAATGGTAATGACAATTCATATTTTCAAGAGTTAAAAATTTAAGACATAAATTTTCATAATTAACTCATGAACTACACTCGACCGTAGGATTATCACGAGGATGGTGATCGATTCAGAAGGTTGGTGTACTATCACTTTCTTAGAATAGATATGTCTTGAGTCTATGGTATGGAGATATTGGAACGAGAGTATAGATACTCGTTAGAGAATGAGGGCACTGAGCGTGACCATCTCGAGCAGTCGTAAGAAAGTCTACCTTCTCGTCGATAACTGACTCAATATTGCAGTGGTGTGTCTGGCTCTTGGACCTGAGATGCATCGATAATTCATCATGAGGGTGTTATAGTTTGACTATACCATAACTCAGTCTCCTAGACATTCAAAATTCTGAGTTGTATGTTGGCTATAGCATGTTCATTATAGGAATTGGATTACACCAATAGGAGATCTATCTACCTCGATAGATGAGGAGTAGCCCTATGATAATCATGAGATTGAGTCCTTAAACCCATAGCCATGGCAAAGTGAAAATGATAGAAAGAGTTTTTATTAGAATTTCACATCAGACTCAAATTGAATGATTAATTTATATGACGGATGTTGGGTTTGACGAGTTTACCTTAACCCTAATCCTATCGAGGCTCAAGATAGAAGAACCCAACCACAAAGATAGCTGCATCGAGAGGTTCACTTTTAATTCTGATGGATTGTCACCATATACTACTAGGTGTTACTGGTGGATTTTGAAAGTAATTAGAATAATTTTGATGATCAATCATTCTAATTATATGAAACAAAAAAATTTTGGTCCACCAAAAGATGTTTCGATGATGTTGATGATAAAGATCGTGACATATCTCATTATCTTATGGAACTGAATCTAACTAGATCATACAAATAAGAGTTTGGGTCTGGATGTTATCAATTAAGCTAATTCAGTTTGATTGATTTAGATTAGATCCAATCAGGTTTAAGATAATCGTGCAAGCACACGATTGAGCCTGACTTTCTTCTTCTATAATCTTTCTGATTCATCGCAATCAAGTCAAATTTGATTTGACTTAATCCTATATCTTGAATAAATTTATTTTTATCTAACTGAAACTAATCCAGGTTAGATTAATTATAGAAATTAAATCCATTCCTAGTACAATTAGACAAGGGTCAAAAGTTGACCTATTTAAGAGAATTAAGGGTCACCTAATCAGATGCTTCTACAAAATTCTTTAAAAATTATTTTGATCTAACTTTTGGATATATGATAAGACTCGAGTCATGCTATGGGTGTTCCAAATTTTGTAATTTATGGTAGAGTTTTTACTAGATTTTGATAGAGTTTAATTTAGATCAAACTTTTGAGAGAAGAGTCCTAGGCGCAATGGACTCTTCCTTATCTACTCATGTTGCCCACTTTTTGAATTATTTTTGGCAATAAAACTAGATGAAATTTGATGGTATCATGTGAAGAATAAGTTCTAGAGTCCCAATGATAAAATAAATTGGTTATTTGGTCAAAGAGGGACTCTATGTGACATTGGGATTAAAAATCTTTCTCACGTCAAAAAGCAATCATCGCACAAAATATTTTTCACACCCAAAGGAGCCAGCCCTCTGATATCCTATGCCCCTTCTATCCTCTCTCTTCCTCTCTTCTACATGCCTAAAAAGTTAAGCACAAATCTGAGTAGAAGGTCCAAGGTTTTTGGCATAAGATTCAGGATCTACGCGACGGTATTCATGAGATGGATGGGCTATCTTCAGAAATTATTTTGAAGGATCTATAGATCAAATTTAGATCTAATCTCTGAAGGAGACATTCATGAGGAGAAGATGTTCAAATCCTGCCTGAGTGGATACTAGTAGAGGCCAGGTGCATGCATAGCTCCCAGAACCTCAGAAATGATCAGGATCATCATAGGATAATTAGATTACCCAATCAGGTACTTAAAATTAAATTTGATTTAATTTTATTTTAATTATTAATATTAGATCATCATGATTAGATTTGAAAATTCTTAGATCTAATTAGATCATAAAATATTTTATAGAAAATTTCATCTCAGATCTGATCAAATCTGGATGATCCTACAATGGAAAATCAAATTTTTCTTCAACTGGTATTAGAGCTATGTTAGCACTTCTTCAAATCTATTTTAAATTTAATTTAATTTTTATTTATAATTTGATATTAAAAAATTTTAAATATCACATCAGATATGATTAGATCTAAAATTAGAAAATTAAAAATTATATGATTTAGATCTATAATGTATAAGATGCATGACTTGACTAGGAATAGAATAGTTCTATGTGTAGTCTAGTATGATCATATTATTAATTTGATTAAATATAATTTTAGATCTATTTTATTTCTATTTTTTAAAAGTTATAATAATTATAACCAGATCTAAAAAGTAAAAAATATATTTTTAAATTTTTAATTTATTCATATGAGATATGAAAGATGCATGCTTAGACTAGTTATTGAATAGTTCTATAAACTATCTAGAATAGTTTTATTTTTGATATGATAAAATTTAAAATTTTATTTTTTAGATTTAATATATGATATTTCATATCTGAAAGCATGCATGGTTGATTGAGTTATGATACATGAGATGTACGCAAGGCATGTATAGGTTAGATCTTTGATTGTATATGTGATATATGATTTAGATCTAACTTATTTTATTTTAAAAAATATATTTTTAATTAATATATTTTCCTTGGCCGTCTGATCATAAGAGTAAAGTAAGATTTAAAGGTCCTCTCCTCTCATTCGATGGGATGTTCTTATGATGTGTAGGGATGCTATACGTTCATCCTTAATCAGAAACCCAAAACTTACTTTCTGCAAAACCCTAGATTCTGAAACCCTAGGAATTTTGTTGCATATTTTGTTTATGAATTCAAAACTTAATTAAAAATTAAGATTATAAAATTAATTAGGATCTAAAAATTATAGAATTTTTAGATCTAAGACATATTCATAATACTGGGTTCGGGCTTGGGTAGCTCAATTAGGTCTAAGCGGTTGATCAAAACGAATCAAGAGTTGGTTAGATGGGATCAAACAATGCTTAAATTGACCAGCCTAATAGGATTAAGTCTGGGTCAAGATTGAATCATTGAGATGTGACTCGATCAAGCAAGACCTAATTAGGTTCTAGAGGTTAGAGTCTGGATTGTAGGCTAACCCAATTAATTTCTGACTCAACAATTTGGTGTCTAAGGTAAGTTTGGCACATACGATCGACTGGTTTTTAATTGGAAGCTACTCGACCTGAATGCATTCTTGTACGAGTTAATGGCATATTCCTTCCACCGGTCTCACTTACCTGGCCATATCTGTTGACACAGTTCTGATCTGAGGTGGTCAATAATCCGAGCTAACCCATGCCACTAGGTTAGTCATAATTGTTATGACTAAGCCAAGTCTAGTTTAATGAGACCTGAATCAATTCTTTCCCTAAGAAAAGATTAAGTCTGAGGTCTTCCACCATTGTAGATGTGCGGGCCCTTTTCCCGGAGGTTGATTGTTCTCGGCTGGATACAGTGGCTCAGTTGCACCGGAAAAGATGCAACCATGTCTATTAGGCATTGGATGCTATGGGCTGGAGGATGAGTTGGGCTCAATATTTTGGATACGGTGAGAGACTCAATTAGGAACCCAGTCTCTATGCAAATGGTGGGTCTGACTTAACTAAGGAGTGGATCAATATTTCGGATACGGTGAGATTCATGAATTAGAGACCAAGTTTGGGTGCACCATGATTAGAGAATCATTGAACAAGAGTTGTTCACTCATTGGCTAACCCATCACCAATAACTGTTAGGTGAGGTGATGAGTCAGTTGGTGAGACCGCACCACCCACTAGAAATCATTAATCATGGAGATTTTTGCATCTCTACAGAGGAGAGTGTAGGGATCCGAGAAAATAGTGGGAGCTAATTTGTTTAAAAATAAAATTCCTAAATAAATTGGTCAAGTCAAAATTACAGTATCTAACTAGAATCTTTGACTCTCTACAGGAAAAATGTCTGCGTCCAACCCATTGGCACGTATCCTGGACACACATAGACTGACTGGACCCAATTATAAAGATTGGCTCAGGAACTACAAAATTAGTTTTGGTTCTGAGAAGTTAACCCATGTTTTGGACCAGGACCCTCCCACCTTACCAGCTCGTCCATCCACTGAACAGAGAGCGTCTCTGGAAAAATGGATTGACGAAGATAATAAGGCCAGATATTACATGTTGGGCTCGATGTCTGATGAGCTCCAGCGCCAACATGAAGATATCGGGACTGCTCGCCAAATGTTGGCTCACCTGCAGGAGATGTTTGGTGAACAGAGTCGCGCAGCCAAATATCAAGTCACGAAAATGACTTTTTAAGGCTAAGATGCTGATGGGCAGTCAGTCCAAGATCACTGTCTGACAATGATCAAGGACATGGAAGAGCTTGAGAAGCTCGGTGTGAAGTTGGACTTGGATCTGCAGAATGATATTATTCTGCAATCCTTGACTGATGCATATGGGCAATTCATCATGAATTACCACATGCATAAACTTCAAAATTCCTTGGCCGAATTAATGAATATGCTGGTTACCGCTGAGCTTTCTATGAAAGGTTCTAAAGGCTCAGTTCTTGCTATGGAACGGACTTCTTTCCAAAAGAAAGTCTTATGGAAAGAAAAAGAAGTCTGTGAAAAAGCAAAAGGTGGAAGGATGAAAAGAAGAAGAAGGCAGAAGCCGAAGAAGAAAGCCCCGATGGCAAAGGAAAGTGTTTCCATTGCAACAGCGACGGCCATTGGAAGCGGAACTGCCCTACTTACCTGGCCACCCTGAAGAACAAGAAGGAAGGTCCTTCTGGAGGTATGCTCGTTATTGAGTCTAACCTTACGGATTTCTTCTGCATCCAGTTGGGTGCTTGACTCTGGTTCTAGTGCTCATCTGTGCACTTCTATGCAGGGTCTTGAGGATAGCAGGAGGCTGAGGGATGGAGACATGATCCTACGCATCGGTAATGGAGCAAGAGTTGCTGCAGTAGCCGTGGGAAAAACATACCCTCTTTCGATTACCATCTGGTTTAGACTTAGTTTTTTGAAAGACTGTTATTATGTGCCTGCAGCTAGCAGGAATTTGATTTCTGTTTCATGCTTAGCACAAGAAGGTTATGTGATTACCTTCTTTAAGGACCATTGTAAACATTCTTTATGAAAGAAATAAAATTGCAAATGGTTTTTCTTATTAATGGTCTTTATCAGTTACATATTGATGTACCTATTTTTAACTATCGAGCAAAACGTGAATGCCAAATCAAACGACCTAGGGATAGTCCAAACGATAGATATCTATGGCACCTGAGATTAGGTCATATAGCAGAAGATAGGATCAACAAATTGGAGAAAAATGGGCTATTGAGTCCATTGACTTTCGAGTCATATCCAACTTGTGAATCTTGTCTTCAAGGCAAAATGACTAAACTCCCTTTTGTTGGACATGGGGAGAGGGCCACAGATCTCCTTGCCCTAGTACATACTGATGTGTGCGGCCCATTTGATGTGCCGGCTAGAGGCAATTTTGTCTACTTCATTACCTTTACCGATGATCTGTCTAGGTATGGGTATGTGTATCTTATGAGACATAAGTCTGAAGCCTTTGAAAAGTTCAAAGAATTCAGACATGAAGTAGAAAAAATAAACTGAAAAACCCATTAAGGTTCTTCGATCAGATCGAGGAGGTGAATACCTTAGCCAAAAATTCCTAGACTATCTTAAGGAAAATGGCATAGTCTCTCAATGGACTCCACCAGGAACACCTCAACTCAACGGGGATTTTCAGAATGGAGAAATCGGACTCTATTGGATATGGTTCGATCCATGATGAGCTTCACAGACCTCCCTGATTTTCTTTGGGGACATTCATTGTTAACTTCAATTATATCTACTGAATAGGGTTCCCTCTAAAACCGTTCCTACCACACCGTATGAGATATGGCACGGTAAGAAACCAAGTCTGAGTCATCTCAGAATTTGGGGTTGTCCGGCTCATGTCAAAAGACAACAAGCGGACAAGTTAGAGTTTAGGTCCTTTAGAGCTCGATTCATAGGATATCCTAAAGAGTCATTAGGATACTATTTCTACATTCCAGAAGACCACAATGTGATTGTGAGTCGACATGCCATCTTTCTTGAAAAATAGTTTATTCAAGATAGCGTGGCATTGGAAAAGCAGATTAAGCTTGATGAGAAAGTCTCACAAGCAGAAACGAGCTAAGGACCAAGTGGAACCAAATCAGGTTGAGCCAATAAGAACACTACCTCCTCCACCTCGTAGATCGGAAAGAGTTTTCCGTCCCCCTGAAAGATACTTAGGTATTATTTCAGAGGATGTAGAGGAAAATGTTCCTCATAGGTAATGGTGCTCATGGTGATGATCCCAAAACCTACAACGAGGCGATATCAGATATCGACTCCGAGAAATGGCTTAGAGGCAATGCAGTCAGAAGATTGACTCGATGCACTCAAACCAAGTCTGGACCTTGGTAGATCCACCAGAAGGTATAGTACCTATTGGGTGTAAATGGATCTTCAAGAGAAAGATTGGTGCAGATGGGAAAATGTGGAGACATTCAAAGGCTAGACTAGTGGCAAAAGGTTATAGTCAACGTGCGAAGGCATTGACTATCAGGATACCTTTTTCCAGTAGCTATGCTAAAATCCATCCGCACATTGCTTGCCTGTTGCAGCCTATTTCGATTATGAAATATGGCAAATGGACGTGAAAACGGCATTCCTTAAATGGATATCTTGAGGAAGATATCTATATGGAACAGCCGCTAGGTTTCACATCCAGTGATACTGATCACAAGGTTTGCAAGCTGCAAAGGTCCATATATGGACTTAAGCAAGCATCTCGGAGCTGGAACACTCGTTTCAATGATGTGATCAAAAAGTTTGGTTTCATCAAAAATGAAGAGGAACCATGTGTGTTTTCAAAAAGGGTCAGTGGGAGCGCTGTTGTCTTCCTCGTATTGTACGTGGATGACATCCTCCTTATTGGGAATGATATTCCCATGTTGACATCAGTCAAAATGTGGTTGTCCAAGGAATTCTCCATGAAAGACCTAGGTGAAGCATCCTTTATTCTAGGAATTAAGGTCTATAGGGATAGACCGAATAGGATGCTAGGACTTTCACAGAAGATGTACATAGAGGAAGTACTAAAGAGGTTTAGTATGGAAAACTCTAAGAGGGGATTAATACCCTTCAGACATGGTATTCATCTTTCCAAGAAGATGTGCCCTAGCACACCTGAGGAAATAGAACGCATGAGCAAGATCCCTTATGCTTCTGCAATAGGGAGCCTCATGTATGCCATGCTATGTACACGACCTGATATAGCCCATGCTGTGAGTGTCACAAGCAGATATCAGTCAAATCCAGGTGAAGAACACTGGACTTCTGTGAAATGTATCCTTAAGTACTTGAGAAGAACTAAGGATATGATGTTGGTCTTTGGTAATGGAGAACTCCAAGTTCCAGGGATACACAGACTCGGATTTCATGTCCGATATAGATGATCGAAAGTCGACATCTGGAAGTCTGTTTGTGTGCAATGGTGGAGCTGTCAGCTGGAAGAGTTTCAAGCAAATGGTGATAGCAGATTCCACCATGGAAGCAGAATATATCGCTGCATCAGAGAGGCTGCAAAGGAAGCATTCTGGTACAAGAAGTTTGCTGCAGAAATTGGAGTAATGCCATCAGATGCCATTCCTCTATACTGCGACAACAATGGCGCCATAGCCCTTGCTAAGGAGCCGAGGTCTCACCAGAAATCCAAGCACATTGAGCGGCGATACCATCTCATCCGCGATTACCTCGAGAAAGGTTACGTTGAGGTCAAGAGAGTCAACTCCGCAGATAATGTGGCAGACCCACTTACAAAGCCGTTGGGCCAGCAGAAAGATCGAAGCCCACCTTGAGAAGATGGGACTTAGACTTGTAGCCAATTGGCTTTAGGACAAGTGGGAGATTGTTAGATATATGTGCCCTAGAAGCCAGAATTGGCTGACACTTGTAATACACTTCTAGGGGCAAAATTATAATTTTGACTATAATTAATAAAATGGGTTATTTTCTATCACATATGTGTATTTAGTGTCTGTGATACATCCTTTGAGTTAATGGTAATGATAATTCATATTTTCAAGAGTTGAAAATTTAAGACATGAATAATCATTATTAACTCATAAACTGCTCCCGACCATAGGATCATCACGAGGATGGTGATTGATCCGGAAGGTTGGTGTACAATCGCTTCTCTTTAGTAGATGAGTCTTGAGTCTACGGTGTGGAGACACCGGAGCGAGAGTACAGGTACTCGTTAGAGAACGAGGGCACTGAGCGTGACCACCTCGAGTAGTCATTAGGAAGTATACCTTCTCGTCAATGACTGACTCGATGCTGCAGTAGTGTGTCTGGTTCTTTGACCTGAGGTGCATCGGCAGTTCACCTTGAGGGTGTTATAGTTTGACTACACCATTACTCGGTCTCCTAGCCATATGGAACCCTGAGGTGTATGTTGGCTATAGCATGTTCATTGTAGGAACTGGATTGCATCAAGATGGAATCTATCTACCTCGGTGGTAGAGGAGCAGCCCTATGATAATCATGAGAATCAAGTCCTGAAGCCCATGGCCATGGTAGAGTGAAATAATAGAAAGAGTTTCTATTTAGATTTTCACATTGGACTCGAATCGAATGATTACATCATATGACAGAGACTAGGGTTTGACGAGTTTACCTTAACCCTAATCTGATCGGGGCTCAAGATAGAAGAACTTAATCACACAGGTAGCTGCACCAAGAGGTTCGCATTCAGCTCTGATGGGTTGCCACCATATACTGCTAGGTGTCACTGGTGGATTTTGGGAGCAATTAGAATGATTTAGATGATCGATCATTCTAACTGTATGAAATAGAAAAGTTCTAGTCCATCGAAAGGTGTTTCGATGATGTCGATGATAGAGATCGTGACATGTCTCATTACCATAAAAAATTGAACCTAACTGGATCATACAAATAAGGGTTTGGGTCTGGATGTCATCAATTAAGCTAACTCAGTTTGATTGATTTGGATTAGATCCATCAGGTTCAAGGTAATCATGTTAGCACACGATTGAGCCTGGCTTTCTTCTTCTATAATCTTTTTGATTTATCACAATCAAGTCAAATTTGATTTGATTTGATTCATTCCTGTATCTTGAATAGGTTTATTTTCATCTGACGGAATTAGTCCAGGTTAGATTAATTATAGAAACTAAATTCATTCCTAGTGCAATTAGACTAGGGTCAAAAGTTGACCTATTTGAGAGAATTGAGGATTACCTGATCAAATGCTTCTAAAAATTTTTTAAAAATTATTTTGATTTAATTTTTAGATATATGATAGGGCTTGAGTCATGCTATGGGTGTGCCAAATTTCATAATTTATGGTGAAGTTTTGACTAGATTTTGATAGAGTTTGATTTGGATCAAACTCTTGAGGGAAGAGTCTTAGATGCAATGGAGTCTTCCTTATCTACTCATGTTGCCCAATTTTTGAATCATTTTTGGTGACAAAACTAGATGGAATCTGGTGGTTTCACATGAAGAATAAATCCTAGAATTCCAATGATAAAATAAATTGGTTATTAGGTCAAAGAGGGACTCCATGTGGCATTGGGATTAAAAACCTTTCTCATGTCAAAGAGCAATCATCGCACAAAATATTTTCCATGCCCAAAGAAGCTAGCCCTTTGATATCCTACACCCCCTCTATCCTCTCTCTCCCTCTCTTCTACACGTCTAAAATGTTAGGCACAAATCTGAGTAGAAAGTCCAAGGTTTTTGGCACAAGATTCAGAATTTATGCGATGGTGTTCATGAGATGGAAGGGTTGTCTTCAAAAATTATTTTGAAGGATCTATATATCAGATTCAGATTTGATCTCTGAAGGAGATATTTACGAGGAGAAGATGTTCAAATCCTGTCCGAGTGGATACTGATAGAGGCCAAGCACGTATGTGGCTCCTTCTAGAATCTCAAGAATGATTAGGATGATTGTAGTATAATTAGATTACCCAATTAGGAATTTAAAATTAAATCTAATTTAATTTTATTTAATTTTTAATATCAGAACTCTTAGATCTGATCAGATCGTAAAATTTTTTGTAGAAAATTATGCCTTAGATCTGATCAGATCTGGATGACCCTATGGTGGAAAATCGAATTTTTCTTCAATGTAGGGGTACATCATCATGGAACATGATCAATTTTGGAGCATTCTACTATAAATTTTTTTTTTGATGGGATATGGATATAAATATCCCTTGGACCTGAGATCACCATGATGACTTACAAGTAACTCACTATGCTTTTGTTAGATATGTGTGCCCTAGAAGCCAGAATTGGCTGACACTTGTAATACACTTCTAAGGACAAAATTATAATTTTAATTATAAATAATAAAATGGATTATTTTCTATCACATAATTATATTTAGTGTATGTGATATATCCCTTAAGTTAATGCTAATGATAATTCATATTTTCAAGAGTTGAAAATTTAAGACATGAATTTTTATTTATTAACTCATAAAATGCTCCTGACCATAGGATCATCATGAGGATGATGATTGATCAGGAAGGTTAGTGTACAATCACTTCTTTATAATAGATGAGTCTTGAGTCTAGGTGTAGAGACACTGGAGCGAGAGTATAGGTACTCATTAGAGAATGAGGGCACTGAGCATGACCACCTCGAGTAGTCTTAAGGAAGTCTACCTTCTCATCGATGACTGACTCGATGCTGCAGTGGTGTGTCTGGTTCTTTGATCTGAGGTGCATCGACAGTTCACCTTGAGGGTGCTATAGTTTGACAACACCATGACTCGATCTCCTAGCCATTCGAAATTCTGAGGTCTATGTTGGCTATATCATGTTCATTGTAGGAATTGGATTGCACCAAGATAGAATCTATCTACCTCATTAGAAAAGGAGCAGCCCTATGATGATCATGAGAATCAAGTCCATAAGTCCATGGCCATGGCAAAGTGTGAAATAATAGAAAGAGTTTCTATTAAGATTTTCACATCGGACTTGAATTGAATGATTAAATCATATGATAGAAATTAGGATTTGATGAGTTCACCTTAACCCTAATCTGATCGGGGCTCAAGATAGAAGAACTTAATACAAGTAGCTATACCAAGAGATTCATTTTTAGTTTTGATGGATTGCCACCATATGCTGCTAGGTGTCATTGGTGGATTTTTGGAGCAACTAGAATGATTTAGATGATCGATCATTCTAATTATCTAAATCAAAAGAGTTCTGATCAATCGAAAGAAGTTTTGATGATGTCGATGATGGAGATCATGACATATCCCATTACCATATAGAACTGAACCTAATTGTGTCACATAAATAAGGGTATGGATCTAGATATCATCAATTGGACTAATCCAGTTCAATTGATTTGAATAAGATTCAATTAGGTTCAAGGAAATCCTGCTAGCACACGATTGAGCCTAACGTTCTTCTTTTTCTATCATAAAAGTTGTCTCGACTGAGCCAAATAAGTTTGTGCTCACTCAGGTACCTTTACCTGATCTGACTGGAGCTTGTCCAAGTCAAAAAAGGGTTGTCTTAATTTATGAGATAAATTTGAGACAACACCTACCATTTTCCATCACCTGCCATTTCTTGTACTTTGACTTGGTCAAACATTGACCTTTGACCCTTGGACATCTGCCCATGTGTCATGCACTTATGAAGAGCAAATAGGAGCTTGTCCCCTCTCTAGAAATTGAAAAGAAGGGGGTGCATGCCTAGGATGGCGTGCGCCCATGGATAGGGATGCTGGAGTCCCATATGGATGGGACTCCAGGTTGCTTGTTGGATTCAAACTAGGTGACCCTCACCTACAGACTTTGACCAATTTTAGGCGCCACCTTAGGATGAATCTGTAGGTCTCTCATTTGATTGGATCAGGTGATATCATCCTATCAATCAGATTTAGATCTGATTGCATGAAGCAACGTGATTGGCCAACGTGATGCAGCACTGCATGGCGCAGCAGAGTCTATAAATAGACCATGTCTGCGCCTACTTTTTAAGAAGTTCCTCTTAGCCCATGCCCCAAGACTGTCCCTCTCCCTTCTCCATGCCACCATCTATCCCTCTCTCTCCTCTCCATGCCCAAGGAAGTTGGGCCTTCAAATTAGTGCGAGACAGGCAAGAAAAGGCTAACGAAAAAGGAAGAAGGCAGCACTGCTGCAGAGACGATGGATGATCTTCAGAAGAAGTTTTGAAGATCCTCCAAATCAGATCTAGATCTAATTTTTGGAGAAAAGAAAGAAAAGGAGAAGATCTCTAGATTCAGCCCGAGTGGATACCGGTAGAGGCCAGACGCTTGCGTGGCTAGATCCAGAATCTCAAAACTTTCGTAGGATCATCAATGGATAATCAGATTATCCAAAATCAAGATAAAATTGATTTAGTCTTAATTTTATTTTATTTTTTTATTTATCAACTTATAAAATTAAATCTAAAAAATGTTAGATTTGATTAGGATCTAAGAGGAAGTCTTTGAAATATACCTCTCGATCCAATCAGATCTGAACGAAGCAGACCCAAAAAATTTAGGATTTTTCTTCAACTGGTATCAGAGCCAGGTTCCTATAAAATTTATTTAGATCTGATTTAATTTGATAAATTAATAATTTTAAATATCATATGAGATGTGATTAGATCTAAAATTAGAAAATTAAAATAAATTAATCTAGATCTAATATGTATGAGATACATAACTAGACTAGGAATAGAATTGTTCTATGTGTAGTCTAGTTTAATCATAATTTTTGTTTGATTAATTATAATTTTTTTTAGATTAATTTATTTTTTATTTTTTGATATTATAAATTTTATAATCAAATCTAAAAATAAAAAATAAAATAAAATTAATTTGTTCATATGAGATATGATAGTTGCATGTTTGGACTAGTTGTAGAATAGTTCTATAAAAGGGTCTAGATTAAATTTTATTTAATATGATCAAATTTAAATTTAATTTTTAGATAATTATGAGATAATTTAGATCTAAAAAATATGCATGCATGATACATGAGATGTATGCAAAATATGTTTTAATTAGATCATTTTTTTATGAGATATATGCTTTGATCTAATTAGTTTTGTAGATTAGTTATTTTTTTGATTAAGGTGTTTTCCTTGATCGTCCGATCATAAGAACAAAGTAGGTTTTAAAGACCCTCTCCTCCCATTCGATGGGGTGTTCTTATAATGTGTAGGAGTACTGCGCGTTCGTCCTTAATCAAAAATTGAAAACTTACTTTCCGCAAAACCCTAGATCCTTAAACCCTAAGATCTTGTTTACATGTTTTGTTTAAGAACCCTAACTTAATTGAGAATTAAGTTTATGAAATATCAATTAGATCTAAAATTGAGAATTTCAGATCTAAGACATATTCATAAAACTGGGTTCAGACTTGGGTAGCTCAATTAGGTCTAAGCAGTTGATCAAACCAAATCAAGAGTTGGTTAGATGGGATCAACGGTACTTAAATTGACCAGCCTAATAGGATTAAGTCTGGGTCAAGATCGAGTCACATGAGTGATCGATCAAGCAAGACCTAATTAGGCTCAGAGGTTAGAGTCTGGATTGTAGGCTAACCCAATTGGTTCTGACTCAACAATTTGGTGTCTAAGGTAAGTTTGGCACATACGACCGACTGATTTTTAATTGGGAGCTACTCGACCTGAATGCGTTCTTGTATCGAGTTAATGGCATATTCCCTTCCACCGGATCTCACTTACCTGGCCATATCTGTTGACTCAGTTCTGATCTGAGGTGGTCAATAATCCGAGCTAACCCATGCCACTAGGTTAGTCATAATTGTTATGACTATGACAAGTCTAGTTTAATGAGACCTGAATCAATTCTTCCTAAGAAAAGATTAAGTCTGAGGTCTTCCACCATTGTAGATGTGCGGGCCCTTTCCGGGGTTGATTGTTCTCGGCTGGATACAGTGGCTCAGTTGCACCGAAAAGATGCAACCATGTCTATTAGGCATTGGATGCTATGGGCTGGAGGATGAGTTGGGCTCAATATTTTGGATACGGTGAGAGACTCAATTAGGAATCCAGTCTATGCAAATGGTGGGTCTGACTTAACTAAGGAGTGGATCAATATTTTGGATACGGTGAGATTCATGAATTAGAGACCAAGTTTGGGTGCACCATGATTAGAGAATCATTGAACAAGAGTTGTTCACTCATTGGCTAACCCATCACCAATAACTGTTAGGTGAGGTGATGAGTCAGTTGGTGAGACCGCACCACCCACTAGAAATCATTAATCATGGAGATTTTTGCATCTCTACAGAGGGAGTGTAGGGATCCGAGAAAATAGTGGGAGCTAATTTATTTAAAAATAAAATCCTCTAAATAAATTGGTCAAGTCTTAATTACAGTATCTAACTAGAATCTTTGACTCTCTACAGAGGAAAATGTCTGCGTCCAACCCATTAGCACGTATCCTGGACACACATAGACTGACCGGACCCAATTATAAAGATTGGCTCAGAAACTACAAAATTATTTTGGGATTTTGAGAAGTTAACCCATGTATTGGACCAGGACCCTCCCACCTTACCAGCCCTCGTCCATCCTGCTGAACAGAGAGCATCTCTGAAAAAATGGATAGACGAAGATAATAAGGCCAGATATTACATGTTGGGCTCGATGTCTGATGAGCTCCAGCGCCAACATGAAGATATCGGGACTGCTCGCCAAATGTTGGCTCACCTACAGGAGATGTTTGGTGAACAGAGTCGCGCAGCCAAGTATCAAGTCACGAAATGACTTTTTAAGGCTAAGATGCTGATGGGCAGTCAGTCCAAGATCACTGTCTGATGATGATCAAGGACTTGGAAGAGCTTGAGAAGCTCGGTGTGAAGTTGGACTTGGATCTGCAGAATGATATTATTCTGCAATCCTTGACTGATGCATATGGGCAATTCATCATGAATTACCACATGCATAAACTTCAAAATTCCTTGGCCGAATTAATGAAACATGCTGGTTACCGCTGAGCTTTCTATGAAAGGTTCTAAAGGCTCAGTTCTTGCTATGGAACGGACTTCTTCCAAAGAGAAAGTCTTATGGAAAGAAGAAGAAGTCTACGAAAAAGCAAAAGATGGAAGGAGGAAAGAAAAAAAAGGCAGAGCTAAGAAGGCCGCTGCAATCTATCCTACATACCTGGCCATCCTGAAGAATAAGAAAGAAGCTAGTCCTTCTAGAGGTATGCTCTTTATTGAGTCTAATCTTATAATTTCTTCTACATCCAGTTGGATGCTTGACTCCAATTTTAGTGCTCATTTATGCACTTCTTGTTAGATATATGTGCCATAGAAGCCAGAATTGGTTGACACTTGTAATACACTTCTAGGGGCAAAATTGTAATTTTGACTATAATAAATAAAATGGATTATTTTCTATCACATATGTGTATTTAGTGTCTGTGATACATCCTTTGAGTTAATGGTAATGATAATTCATATTTTCAAGAGTTGAAAATTTAAGACATGAATAATCATTATTAACTCATAAATTGCTCCCGACCATAGGATCATCACGAGGATGGTGATTGATCCGGAAGGTTGGTGTACAATCGCTTCTCTTTAGTAGATGAGTCTTGAGTCTACGGTGTGGAGACACCGGAGCGAGAGTATAGGTACTCGTTAGAGAACGAGGGCACTGAGCGTGACCACCTCGAGTAGTCATTAGGGAGTCTACCTTCTCGTCAATGACTGACTCGATGCTGCAGTAGTGTGTCTGGTTCTTTGACCTGAGGTGCATCGGCAGTTCACCTTGAGGGTGTTATAGTTTGACTACACCATTACTCGATCTCCTAGCCATATGGAACCCTGAGGTGTATGTTGGCTATAGCATGTTCATTGTAGGAACTGGATGGCATCAAGATGGAATCTATCTACCTCGGTGGTAGAGGAGCAGCCCTATGATGATCATGAGAATCAAGTCCAGAAGCCCATGGCCATGGTAGAGTGAAATAATAGAAAGAGTTTCTATTTAGATTTTCACATTGGACTCGAATCGAATGATTACATCATATGACAGAGACTAGGGTTTGACGAGTTCACCTTAAACCCTAATCTGATCGGGGCTCAAGATAGAAGAACTTAATCACACAGGTAGCTGCACCAAGAGGTTCGCATTCAGCTCTGATGGGTTGCCACCATATACTGCTAGGTGTCACTGGTGGATTTTGGGAGCAATTAGAATGATTTAGATGATCGATCATTCTAGCTGTTCGAATCAGAAGAGTTCTGATCCATCGAAAGGAGTTTCGATGATGTCGATGATAGAGATCATGACATATCCCATTACCATACAGAACTGAACCTAACTGGGTCACACAAACAAGGGTTTGAATCTGATGATCATCAATTGAACTGATCTAGTTCAATTAATCTGAATGAGATTCAATTAGGTTCAAGAAAATCATGCTAGCACTCGATTGAACCTAACGTTCTTCTTTTACTATCATAAATAAGTTGTCCTGATCTGAGCCAAAGGAGTTTGTGCTCAATCAGAGGCCTTCATATGGTCTGACTGGAGGTTGTCCAAGTCAGAAAAGGTTGTCTTATTTTGTAAGACATTACCTACCATTTTTGGTCACCTGCCATTTCTTGTTCTTTGACTTTGGTCAAAAGTCTACCTTTGACTGGTCAAACGTTGACCATTGATACTTTGACTTTTGACCACATGTCATGCACCTATTGGAGAGCTGGTGGGGGCCTGTCCCCCTGCCAGAACCTGGCAAGGAAAGAAGGGCGCACGCCACCCTAGGCGTGTGCCCAAGTTGGAGGCGCCTAGGAGTCCTTGTTGGACAAGGACTCCATCTCCTTTTTGGATTCCAATTAGAGTTCTTCTAAGAAACCAACTTTGACTGGTCTTAGGCACCCTCTAAGGAGGAATCCAGGGGACTCTATTCCACCAATCAGATTTAGATCTGATTTCACAAAGGGTTGTGATTGGTTGGGAAAGAAGAGGAGTTGGATCACAGCTAGTCTATAAATAAGACCCTGTGCCCAACTCAGATTCAATGAGATGATTGAATCACAATTCCCCACGCCCCAAGGCTGCCTCTCCCCTCCTTCTCCATGCCAAACCACCTTCTCCCCTTGCTCTCCACGTCCAAAAGGAGTTTT
>QRFJ01001561.1:0-91529 GCA_006176705.1 Cocos nucifera | reverse complement strand
GGACCTTGGTTGGTGCAATCTCAGGCAAGAAAAGGCGATCAAAAGCTAGAGGCTGCACTGCTGCAAACGGACGACTCTGATCTTCAAAAGGAGTTTTGAAGATCCTCAAGATCAGATCCAGATCTAATTTTTGGAGGTGTGATAGAGAAGAAGAGGATCTCCAGATCTAGCTTGAGTGGATACCGGTAGAGGTCAAGCGCTTGCATAGCTAGATCCAGAACATTCCGCTGCAAATAGGATCATCAACAGGATAATAGGATTACCAAATCAGGTAAATTTAAATTTGATTTAATTTATTCTTATTTTATTTTATTTATTAAAATAATAAGAATTAGATCTAAAATATCTTAAATTTGATATAGATCAAAAAAAAAATTTTTGAAATATATCTCTTGATCTGATCAGATCTGAGAGAACCTGGACCGAAAAATCAGGATTTTCATTCAACTAGTATGAGAGCCATGGTTCTAAAAGTGTTTAGATATAATTTTAATTTTTTTTAATAATAGATTTTAAATGCCACATGAGATGTGATCAGATCTAAAATCAGAAAAAAAAAAAAATTAAAATTAAATGATTAGGATCTAAGATTAGAAAATATGCATGACTAGTTCTAAAATAGAATAGTTCTATAGAATCGTCTTGCATGTTTTTAATTTAATTTGATTAATCTATATTTTAGATCCACTTATTTAATATTTTTTGATATTATAATTATTATAATAACATCTAAAAAATAGCAAATAAAATTATTTAATTTTAAACATCATATGAGATGTGATTGATGCATGTCTAGACTAGTTGTAGAATAGTTCTACATAGTTATCTAGATTAAGGTTTATTTTGATGAGATCAATTTAAATCTAATTTTTAGATTATTATAAGATAATTTAGATCTGAAAATATGCATGATTCGATACATGAGATGTATGCAAAATATGCTATGATTAGATCTACTTTGTATATGAGATATATGATATAGATCTGATACTATTTTGTAGTATTGAATGTTCCTGATTAAGGCGTTCCTCTTGGCCGTCCGATCATAAGAATAAAGAAGGATTTCAAGGCCCTCTCCTTCCATTCGATGGGGTGTTCTTATGACGTGTAAGGGTGCTGCGCGTTTGTCCTTAATCAGAAATCCAAAACTTACTTTCTTTAAAACCCTAGATCCTGAAACCTTAGGATTTATTGTGCATATTTTGTTTATGAACCCTACTTAATTAAAAATTAAGATTATGGAATATCAATTAGGTCTAAAATTGATAATTTCAAATCTAAGACATATTCATAATACTGGGTTCGGGTTTGGGTAGCTCAATTAGATCTAAGCGGTTGATCAAATCGAACCAAGAGTTGGTTAGATGGGATCAACAATGCTTAAATTGACCGACCTAATAGGATTAAGTCTGGGTCAAGATCGAGCACGATCAAGCAAGACCTAATTAGGCTTAGAGGTTAGAGTTTGGATTGTAGGCTAACCCAATTGGTTCTGGCTCAACAATTTGGTGTCTAAGGTAAGTTTGGCACATACAACCGACTGATTTTTAATTGGAAGCTACTCGACCTAAATGCATTCTTGTATGAGTTAATGGCATATTCCTTTCACCAGTCTCACTTACCTGGCCATATCTGTTGACACAATTCTGATCTAAGATGGTCAATAATCTGAGCTAACCCATGCCACTAGGTTAGTCATAATTGCTATGACTATGACAAGTCTAGTTTAATGAGACCTTAATCAATTCTCCCTAAGAAAAGATTAAGTCTGAGGTCTTCCACCATTGTAGATGTGCGGGCCCTTCCCGGGGTTGACAGTTCTCGGTTGGATACAGTGGCTCAGTTGCACTGGGAAGACGCAACCATGTCTATTAGGCATTGGATGCTATGGGCTAGAGGATGAGTTGGGCTCAATATTCTGGATATGGTGAGAGACTCAATTAGGAATCCAGTCTATGCAAATGGTGGGTCTGACTTAACTAAGGAGTGGATCAATATTCCAGATACGGTGAGATTCATGAATTAGAGACCAAGTTTGGGTGCACCATGATTAAGAGAATCAATTGAACAAGAGTTGTTCACTCATTGGCTAACCATCATCAATAACTGTTAGGTGAGGTGATGAGTCAGTTGGTGAGACCTGCACCACCCACTAGAAATCATTAATCATAGAGATTTTTGCATCTCTATAGAGGAGTGTAGGGATTCAAAAAAATAGTGGGAGCTAATTTATTTAAAATAAATTTTTTTAAATAAATTGGTCAAGTCAAAATTACAGTATCTAACTAAATTTTGACTCTCTAATGGAAAATGTCTGCCTCCAAACCCATTGGCATGTATCCTGGAACCAACAATAGACTGACCAACCATTATAAGATTGGCTCAGGAACTACAAAATTATTTTGGGTTCTGAGAAGTTAACCCATATTTTGGACTAGGACCCTCCCACCTTACCAGCCCATCCATCTATTGAATAGAGAGCGTCTCTGGAAAAATGGATAGACAAAGATAATAAGGCCAGATATTACATGTTGGGCTCGATGTCTGATGAGCTCCAGCGCCAACATGAAGATATCGAGACTGCTCGCCAAATGTTGGCTCACCTACAAGAGATGTTTGGTGAACAGAGTCATGCAGCCAAATATCAAGTCACGAAATGACTTTTTAAGACTAAGATGCGTGATGGGCAGTCAGTCCAAGATCACTGTCTGACAATGATCAAGGACATAAAAGAGCTTGAGAAGCTCAGTGTGAAGTTAGACTTGGACCTGCAGAATGATATTATTCTGCAATCCTTGACTGATGCATATGGGCAATTCATCATGAATTACCACATGCATAAACTTCAAAATTCCTTGGCCGAATTAATGAATATGCTGGTTACCGCTGAGCTTTCTACGAAAGATTCTAAGGGCTCAGTTCTTGCTATAGAACGGACTTCTTCCAAAAGAAAGTCTTATGGAAAGAAAAAGAAGTCTGCGAAAAAGTAGAAGATGGAAGGAACAAAGAAGAAGAAGGCAGAGCCGATGATGAAAGTCGCTATCAAAGAAAAGTATTTTCATTGCAACAGTGACGGCCATTGAAAGCGGAACTGCCCTACTTACCTGGCCACCCTGAAGAACAAGAAGAAAGGTCCTTCTGGAGGTATGCTCGTTATTGAGTCTAACCTTACGATTTTTTTTGCATCCAGTTGGGTGCTTGACTCTGGTTCTAGTGCTCATCTGTGCACTTCCATGTAGTGTCTTGAGGATAGCAGGAGGCTGAGGGATGGAGACATGATCCTACGCGTCGGTAATGGAGCAAGAGTTGCTACAGTAGCCGTGGGAACATACCCTCTTCGATTATCATCTAGTTTAGACTTAGTTTTAAAAGACTATTATTATGTGCCTGTAGCTAGCAGGAATTTGATTTCTGTTCCATGCTTAGCACAAGAAGGCTATGTGATTACCTTCTTTAAGGACCATTGTAACATTCTTTATGAAAAAAATAAAATTGCAAATGATTTTCTTATTAATGGTCTTTATTAGCTACATATTGATGTACCTGTTCTAACTATCGAGCAAAATGTGAATGCCAAACAACCTAGGGATAGTCCAAACGATAGATATCTATGGCACCTGAGATTAGGTCATATAGCAGAAGATAGGATCAACAAATTGAAGAAAAATGGGCTATTGAGTCCATTGACTTTCGAGTCATATCCAACTTACGAATCCTGCCTTCAAGGCAAAATGACCAAACTCTCTTTTGTTGGACATGGGGAGAGGGCCACAGATCTCCTTGCCCTAGTACATACTGATATGTGCGGCCCATTTGATGTGCCGGCTAGAGATAATTTTGTGTACTTCATTATCTTTACTGATGATCTATCTGGGTATGGGTATGTGTATCTTATGAGACACAAGTCTGAAGCTTTTGAAAAGTTCAAAGAATTCAAACATGAAGTAGAAAAGCAAACTAGAAAACCCATTAAGGTTCTTCGATCAGATCGAGGAGGTGAATACCTTAGCCGAGAATTCCTAGACTATCTCAAGAAAAATGGCATAGTCTCTCAATGGACTCCACCAGGAACACCTCAACTCAACAGAGTTTCAGAATGAAGAAATCGGATCCTATTGGATATGGTTTGATCCATGATGAGCTTCACAGACCTCCCTGATTTCTTTTGGGACACTCATTGTTAACTTCAATCTATCTACTGAATAGGGTTCTCTCTAAAACTGTTCCTACCACACCGTATGAGATATGGCATGGTAAGAAATCAAGTCTGAGTCATCTCAAAATTTAGGGTTGTCCAGCTCATGTCAAAAGACAACAAGCGGACAAGTTAGAGTTTAGGTCCTTCAGAGCTCGATTCATAGGATATCCTAAAGAGTTATTAGGATACTATTTCTACATTCCAGAAGACCATAATGTGATTGTGAGTCGATATGCCATCTTTCTTGAAAAATAGTTTATTCAAGATAGCGACATTGGAAAGCAGATTAAGCTTGATGAGAAAGTCTCACAAGTACAACGAGCTAAGGACCAATTGGAACCAAATCAGGTTGAGCCAATAAGAACACTACCTCCTCCACCTCGTAGATCAGAAAGAGTTTTCCATCCCCCTGAGAGATACTTAGGTATTATTTCAGAGGAAGTAGAGAAAATGTTCCTCGTAGGTAATGGTGCTCATGGTGATGATCCCAAAACCTACAATAAGGTGATATCAGATATCGACTCTGAGAAATGGCTAGAGGCAATGCAGTCAGAAATTGACTCAATGCACTCAAATCAAGTCTGGACCTTGGTAGATCCATCAGAAGGTATAGTACCTATTGGGTGTAAATGGATCTTCAAGAGAAAGATTGGTGTAGCTGGGAATGTGGAGACATTCAAGGCTAAACTAGTGGCAAAAGGTTATAGTCAACGCGAAGGCATTGACTATCAAGATACCTTTTTCTCAGTGGCTATGCTGAATTCCATCCGCACATTGCTTGCCGTTGCAGCCTATTTCAATTATGAAATATGGCAAATGGATATGAAAACGGCATTCTTAAATGGATATCTTGAGGAAGATATCTATATGGAATGGCTGCTAGGTTTCACATCCAGTGATACTGATCACAAGGTTTGCAAGCTGCAAAGGTCCATATATGGACTTAAGCAAGCATCTCGGAGCTGCAACACTTATTTTAATAATGTGATCAAAATGTTTGGTTTCATCAAAAATGAAGAAGAACTGTGTGTTTTCAAAAAGGTCAGTGGGAGCGCTGTTGTCTTCCTCGTATCGTATGTGGATGACATCCTCCTTATTGGGAATGATGTTTCCATGATGACAACAGTCAAATTATGGTTGTCCAATGAATTCTCCATGAAAGACCTAGGCAAAGCATCCTTTATTCTAGGAATTAAGGTCTATAGGGATAGACGAATAGGATGCTAGGACTTTCACAGAAGATGTACATAGAGAAAGTACTAAAGAGGTTTAGTACATCTAGTTTAGACTTAGTTTTGAAAGACTGTTATTATGTGCCTGCAGCTAGCAGGAATTTGATTTCTGTTTCATGCTTAGCACAAGAAGGCTATGTGATTACCTTCTTTAAGGACCATTGTAACATTCTTTATGAAAGAAATAAAATTGCAAATGGTTTTCTTATTAATGGTCTTTATCAGCTACATATTGATGTACCTGTTCTAACTATCGAGCAAAACGTGAATGCCAAACGACCTAGGGATAGTCCAAACGATAGATATCTATGGCACCTGAGATTAGGTCATATAGCAGAAGATAGGATCAACAAATTGGAGAAAAATGGGCTATTGAGTCCATTGACTTTCGAGTCATATCCAACTTGTGAATCTTGTCTTCAAGGCAAAATGACTAAACTCCCTTTTGTTGGACATGGGGAGAGGGCCACAGATCTCCTTGCCCTAGTACATACTGATGTGTGCGGCCCATTTGATGTGCCGGCTAGAGGCAATTTTGTCTACTTCATTACCTTTACCGATGATCTATCTAGGTATGGGTATGTGTATCTTATGAGACACAAGTCTGAAGCTTTTGAAAAGTTCAAAGAATTCAGACATGAAGTAGAAAAACAAACTGAAAAACCCATTAAGGTTCTTCGATCAGATCGAGGAGGTGAATACCTTAGCCGAGAATTTCCTAGACTATCTCAAGAAAAATGGCATAGTCTCTCAATGGACTCCACCAGGAACACCTCAACTCAACGGAGGTTTCAGAATGGAGAAATCGGACTCTATTGGATATGGTTCCGATCCATGATGAGCTTCACAGACCTCCCTGATTTTCTTTGGGGACACTCATTGTTAACTTCAATTTATCTACTGAATAGGGTTCCCTCTAAAACCGTTCCTACCACACCGTATGAGATATGGCATGGTAAGAAACCAAGTCTGAGTCATCTCAGAATTTGGGGTTGTCCGGCTCATGTCAAAAGACAACAAGCGGACAAGTTAGAGTTTAGGTCCTTCAGAGCTCGATTCATAGGATATCCTAAAGAGTCATTAGGATACTATTTCTACATTCCAGAAGACCACAATGTGATTGTGAGTCGACATGCCATCTTTCTTGAAAAATAGTTTATTCAAGATAGCGGCATTGGAAAGCAGATTAAGCTTGATGAGAAAGTCTCACAAGTACAACGAGCTAAGGACCAATTGGAACCAAATCAGGTTGAGCCAATAAGAACACTACCTCCTCCACCTCGTAGATCGGAAAAGAGTTTTCCATCCCCTGAAAGATACTTAGGTATTATTTCAGAGGAAGTAGAGAAAATGTTCCTCGTAGGTAATGGTGCTCATGGTGATGATCCCAAAACCTACAATGAGGCGATATCAGATATCGACTCCGAGAAATGGCTAGAGGCAATGCAGTCAGAAATTGACTCGATGCACTCAAACCAAGTCTGGACCTTGGTAGATCCACCAGAAGGTATAGTACCTATTGGGTGTAAATGGATCTTCAAGAGAAAGATTGGTGCAGATGGGAAATGTGGAGACATTCAAGGCTAGACTAGTGGCAAAAGGTTATAGTCAACGCGAAGGCATTGACTATCAGGATACCTTTTTCCCAGTGGCTATGCTAAAATCCATCCGCACATTGCTTGCCGTTGCAGCCTATTTCGATTATGAAATATGGCAAATGGACGTGAAAATGGCATTCTTAAATGGATATCTTGAGGAAGATATCTATATGGAACAGCCGCTAGGTTTCACATCCAGTGATACTGATCACAAGGTTTGCAAGCTGCAAAGGTCCATATATGGACTTAAGCAAGCATCTCGGAGCTGGAACACTCATTTCAATGATGTGATCAAAATGTTTGGTTTCATCAAAAATGAAGAGGAACCGTGTGTCTTCAAAAAGGTCAGTGGGAGCGCTGTTGTCTTCCTCGTATTGTACGTGGATGACATCCTCCTTATTGGGAATGATATTCCCATGATTGACAACAGTCAAATTATGGTTGTCCAAGGAATTCTCCATGAAAGACCTAGGTGAAGCATCCTTTATTCTAGGAATTAAGGTCTATAGGGATAGACCGAATAGGATGCTAGGACTTTCACAGAAGATGTACATAGAGAAAGTACTAAAGAGGTTTAGTATGGAAAACTCTAAGAGGGGATTAATACCCTTCAGACATGGTATTCATCTTTCCAAGAAGATGTGCCCTAGCACACCTGAGGAAATAGAATGCATGAGCAAGATCCCTTATGCTTCTGCAATAGGGAGCCTCATGTATGCCATGCTATGTACACGACCTGATATAGCCCATGCTGTGAGTGTCACAAGCAGATATCAGTCAAATCCAGGTGAAGAACACTGGACTTCTGTGAAATGTATCCTTAAGTACTTGAAGAAGAACTAAGGATATGATGTTGGTCTTTGGTAATGGAGAACTCCAAGTCCAGGGATACACAGACTCGGATTTCATGTCCGATATAGATGATCGAAAGTCGACATCTGGGAGTCTGTTTGTGTGCAATGGTGGTGCTGTCAGCTGGAAGAGTTCCAAGCAAACGTGATAGCAGATTCCACCATGGAAGCAGAATATATCGCTGCATCAGAGGCTGCGAAGGAAGCATTCTGGTACAAGAAGTTTGCTGCAGAAATTGGAGTAATGCCATCAGATGCCATTCCTCTATACTGCGACAACAATGGCGCCATAGCCCTTGCTAAGGAGCCGAGGTCTCACCAAAAATCCAAGCACATTGAGCGGCGATACCACCTCATCCGCGATTACCTCGAGAAGGGTTACGTCGAGGTCAAGAGAGTCAACTCCACAGATAATGTGGCAGACCCACTTACAAAGCCGTTGGGCCAGCAGAAGATCGAAGCCCACCTTGAGAAGATGGGACTTAGACTTGTAGCCAATTGGCTTTAGGACAAGTGGGAGATTGTTAGATATATGTGCCCTAGAAGCCAGAATTGGCTGACACTTGTAATACACTTCTAGGGGCAAAATTATAATTTTGACTATAATCAATAAAATGGGTTATTTTCTATCACATATGTGTATTTAGTGTCTGTGATACATCCTTTGAGTTAATGGTAATGATAATTCATATTTTCAAGAGTTGAAAATTTAAGACATGAATAATCATTATTAACTCATAAAATGCTCCCGACCATAGGATCATCACGAGGATGGTGATTGATCCGAAAAGGTTGGTGTACAATCGCTTCTCTTTAGTAGATGAGTCTTGAGTCTACGGTGTGGAGACACCGGAGCGAGAGTACAGGTACTCGTTAGAGAACGAGGGCACTGAGCGTGACCACCTCGAGTAGTCATTAGGGAAGTCTACCTTCTCGTCAATGACTGACTCGATGCTGCAGTAGTGTGTCTGGTTCTTTGACCTGAGGTGCATCGGCAGTTCACCTTGAGGGTGTTATAGTTTGACTACACCATTACTCGATCTCCTAGCCATATGGAACCCTGAGGTGTATGTTGGCTATAGCATGTTCATTGTAGGAACTGGATTGCATCAAGATGGAATCTATCTACCTCGGTGGTAGAGGAGCAGCCCTATGATGATCATGAGAATCAAGTCCAGAAGCCCATGGCCATGGCAGAGTGAAATAATAGAAAGAGTTTCTATTTAGATTTTCACATCGGACTTGAATCGAATGATTACATCATATGACAGAGAACTAGGGTTTGACGAGTTCACCTTAACCCTAATCTGATCGGGGCTCAAGATAGAAGAACTTAATCACACAGGTAGCTGCACCAAGAGGTTCGCATTCAGCTCTGATGGTTGCCACCATATACTGCTAGGTGTCACTGGTGGATTTTGGGAGCAATTAGAATGATTTAGATGATCGATCATTCTAGCTGTTCGAATCAGAAGAGTTCTGATCCATCGAAAGGAGTTTCGATGATGTCGATGATAGAGATCATGACATATCCCATTACCATACAGAACTGAACCTAACTGGGTCACACAAACAAGGGTTTGAATCTGGTGATCATCAATTGAACTGATCCAGTTCAATTGATCTGAATGAGATTCAATTAGGTTCAAGAAAATCGTGCTAGCACTCGATTGAACCTAACGTTCTTCTTTTACTATCATAAATAAGTTGTCCTGACTGAGCCAAAGGAGTTTGTGCTCAATCAGAGGCCTTCACTATGGTCTGACTGGAGGTTGTCCAAGTCAGAAAAGGTTGTCTTATTTTGTAAGACATTACCTGCCATTTTTGGTCACCTGCCATTTCTCGTTCCTTTGACTTTGGTCAAAAGTTGACCTTTGACTGGTCAAATGTTGACCATTGACACTTTGACTTTTGTCCACATGTCATGCACCTATTGGAGAGCTGGTGGGGGCCTGTCCCCCTGCCAGAACCTGGCAAGGAGGAGGGCGCACGCCACCCTTGGCGTGTGCCCAAGTTGGAGGCGCCTAGGAGTCCCTGTTGGACAAGGGACTCCATCTCCTTTTTGGATTCCAATTAGAGTTCTCCTAAGAACCAACTTTGACTGGTCTTAGGCACCCTCTAAGGAGGAATCCAGGGGACTCTATTCCCACCAATCAGATTTAGATCTGATTTCACAAAGGGTTGTGATTGGTTGGGAAGAAGAGGAGTTGGATCACAGCTAGTCTATAAATAAGACCCTGCGCCCAACTCAATTAATGAGATGATTGAATCAAATTCCCATGCCCCAAGGCTGCCTCTCCCCTCTTCCTCCATGCCAAACCACCTTCTCCCTCTCCTCTCCACGTCCAAAAGGAGTTTTGGATCCTTGGTTGGTGCGAATCCAGATCAAGAGAAAGGCGACAAAAAGCTAGAAGGCTGCGCTGCTGCAAAGGACGAACTGCTGATCTTCAAAAGGAGTTTTGAAGATCCTCCAGATCAGATCCAGATCTGAATTTTTGGAGATGTGATAGAGAAGAAGAGGATCTCCAGATCCAGCCCGAGTGGATATCCGGTAGAGGCCAGGCACTTGCGTGGCTAGATCCAGAACCTTCCGCTGCATTACAGGATCATCAACGGGTAATAGGATTACCCAAATCAAGGTAAATTAAATTTGATTTAATTTATCTTATTTTATTTTATTTATTAAAATAATAAGAATCAGATCTAAAACATCCCAGATCTGATCTAGATCAAAGAAAAAAATTTTGAAATATATCTCTTGATCTGATCAGAACGAACCTGGCCGAAAAATCAGGATTTTCGCCCAACCTTATGGCTATGGACCAGAAAGAAATAAAATTGTAAGTGATTTCCTTATTAATGGTCTTTATCAGTTACATGTTGATGTATCTATTTTTAATTTCAAGCAAAATGTGAATGCCACAAAATCAAAATGACCTAGAGATAGTCCAAATGATAGATATCTATGGCACCTAAGATTAGGTCATATAGCAGAAGATACGGTTAACAAATTGAAGAAAATTGGGCTATTGAGTCCATTGACTTTCGAGTCATATCCAATTTGTGAATCCTGTCTTCATGGCAAAATGACTAAACTTTCTTTTGTAGGACATGGAGAAAGGGCTACAAATCTTCTTGCCCTAGTACATACAGATGTGTGCAGCCCATTTGATGTGTTGACTAGAGGCAACTTTGTCTACTGCATAACCTTTATCGATGATTCATCTAGGTATGGGTATGTGTATCTTATGAGACATAAGTCTGAAGCTTTTGAAAAGTTTAAAAAATTCAGATATGACGTAGAAAAGCAAACTGAAAAACCCATTAAGGTTCTTCGATCAGATCGAGGAGGTGAATACCTTAGTCAAAAATTTTTAGACTATCTCAAGAAAAATGGTATAATCTCTCAATGGACTCCACCTGGAATACCTCAACTCAACGAGGTCTCAGAATGGAGGAATCGGATTCTATTAGATATGGTTCGATTCATGATGAGTTTCACAGACCTCCTAAATTTTTTTTAGGGATACTGTTTGTTAACTGCAATATACTTGCTGAATAAGGTTTCTTCTAAAATCGTTCCTACCACACCGTATGAGATATGGCATGGTAAGAAATTGAGTCTGAGTCATCTCAAAATTTGAGGTTGTCCGGCTCATGTCAAAAGACAACAAGCGGACAAGTTAGACTTTAGGTCCTTCAGAGCTCCATTTATAGGATATCCTAAAGAGTCATTAGGATATTATTTCTACATTCCAGAAGATCACAATGTGATTGTGAGTCGATATGCCATCTTTCTTAAAAAATAGTTTATTCAAGATAGCGGCATTGGAAAGCAGATCAAGCTTGATGAGAAAGTCTCACAAGAGCAATGAGCTAAGGACCAAATGGAACCACATCAGGTTAAGCCAATCCAGTCACTACCTCCTCCACCTCGTAGATCGAAAAGAGTTTCCCATCCCTCTGAGAGGTACTTAAGTACGATTTCAGAGGAAGTAGAAAAAATGTTCCTCATAGGTAATGGGGTTCATGATGATGATCCCAAAATCTATAACGAGGCGATATCAGATATCGACTCCGAGAAATGGTTAGAGGCAATGAAGTCAGAAATTGACTCGATGCACTCAAACCAAGTTTGGATCTTAGTAGATCCACCAGAATATATAGTACCTATTGGGTGTAAATGGATCTTCAAGAGAAAGATTCGTGTAGATGGAAATGTAGAGACATTCAAAGCTAGATTAGTGGCAAAAGGTTATAGTCAACGCGAAAGCAATGACTATCAGGATACCTTTCTGCTAGTAGCTATGCTAAAATCCATTCGTACATTGCTTATTGTTGCAGCCTATTTCGATTATGAAATATGGCAAATGGATGTGAAAACGGCATTCTTAAATGGATATCTTGATGAAGATATCTATATGGAATAGCCCTTAGATTTCACATCCAATGATAATGATCACAAAGTATGCAAGCTGCGAAGGTCCATATATGGACTTAAGCAAGCATCTCGAAGCTGGAATACTCATTTTAATGATGTAATCAAAATATTTGATTTCATCAAAAATGAGGAGCCATGTGTCTTCAAAAAGATCAGTGGGAGCACTGTTGTCTTCCTCGTATTGTACGTGGATGACATCCTCCTTATTGGAAATGATATTTTCATGTTGACCATAGTTAAAATGTGGTTATCTAAAGAATTCTCCATGAAAGACCTAGGAGAAGCATCTTTTATTCTAGGAATTAAGGTCTATAAAGATAGACCGAATAGGATGCTAGGACTTTCATAGAAAATGTACATAGAGAAAGTGCTAAAGAGGTTTAGCATGAAAAACTCTAAGAGGGGTTTGGTACCCTTCAGACATGGCATTCATCTTTCCAAGAAGATGTGCCCCAGCACACCTGAGGAAATAGAACGCATGAGCAAGATCCCTTATGCTTCAACAATAGGGAACCTCATGTATGGATGTTATGTACACGACCTAATATAACCCATGCTGTGAGTGTCACAAACAGATATAGTCAAATCCAGGTGAAGAGCACTGAACTTTTGTGAAATGTATCCTTAAGTACTTGAGAAGAACTAAAGATATGTTATTGGTCTTTAGCAATGGAGAACTCCAAGTCCAGGGATATGCAGACTCGAATTTTATGTCCGATATAGATGATCAAAAGTCAACATCTGAAAGTCTATTTTTGTGCAATGATGGAGCTACCAGTTGGAAGAGTTTCAAGCAGACAATAATAGCAAATTTCACCATGGAAGCAGAATACATTGCTGCATTGAAAGCTGCAAAAGAGGCATTCTGGTATAAGAAGTTTGCCATAGAGATCGGAGTGATGCCATCAGATGCAATTTCTCTATACTGCAACAACAATGGCACCATAGCCCTTGCTAACGAGCCAAGATCTCACAAAAAATTCAAGCATATCGAGCGGCGATATCACCTTATCCTCGATTACCTCGAGTAGGGATACGTCGAGGTCAAGAGAGTCGAATCTGCAGATAATATGGCAGACCCACTTACAAAGTCGTTGGGCCAGCAGAAGATCGAAGCCCACCTTGAGAAGATGGAACTTAGATTTATAGCCAATTGGCTTTAGGTCAAGTGAGAGTTTGTTAGATATGTGTGCCCTAGAAGCCAGAATTGACTGACACTTGTAATACACTTCTAAGGGCAAAATTATAATTTTGACTATAAATAATAAAATGGATTATTTTCTATCACATAAGTGTATTTAGTGTCTGTGATACATCCCTTTAGTTAATGGTAATGATAATTCATATTTTCAAGAGTTGAAAATTTAAGACATGAATTTTTATTTATTAACTCATAAAATGCTTCTGACCATAGGATCATCATGAGGATAATGATTAATCCGAAAGGTTAGTGTACAATCGCTTCTTTATAGTAGATGAGTCTTGAGTCTATGGTATAGAGACATCAGAGCGAGAGTACAGGTACTCGTTAGAGAATGAGGACACTGAGCGTGACCACCTCGAGTAGTCATTAAGGAAGTCTACCTTCTCGTCAATGACTGACTCGATGCTGCAGTGGTGTGTCTGGTTCTTTGATCTGAGGTGCATCGGCAGTTCACCTTGAGGGTGTTATAGTTTGACTACACCATGACTCCATCTCCTATCCATTCGAAATCCTGAGGTGTATGTTGGCTATAGCATGTTCATTGTAGGAATTGGATTGCACCAAGATGGAATCTATCTACCTCGGTAGAAGAGGAGTAGCCCTATGATGATCATGAGAATCAAGTCCATAAGCCCATGGCCATGGCAGAGTGTGAAATAATAGAAAGAGTTTCTATTAAGGTTTTCACATCGGACTTGAATCGAATGATTAAATCATATGATAGAAATTAGGGTTTGATGAGTTCACCTTAATCCTAATCTGATTGGGGCTCAAGATAGAAGAACTTAATCACACAAGTAGCTGCACCAAGAGATTCATTTTTAATTTTGATGGGTTGCCACCATATGCTGCTAGGTGTCATTGGTGGATTTTGGGAGCAACCAGAATGATTTAGATGATCGATCATTCTAATTGTTTGAATCAAAAGAGTTTTGATCTATCGAAAGGAGTTTCGATGATGTCGATGATGGAGATCATGACATATCCCATTACCATATAGAACTGAACCTAACTAGGTCATACAAATAAGGATTTGGATCTAGATTTCATCAATTGGACTAATCCAGTTCAATTGATTTGAATAAGATTCAATTAGGTTCAAGGAAATCGTGCTAGCACACGATTGAGCTTAACATTCTTCTTTTTCTATCATAAAAGTTGTCTCGACTGAGTCAAATGAGTTTGTGCTCACTCAGGTACCTTTACCTGATCTGATTGGAGCTTATCTAAGTTAAAAAAGGGTTGTCTTAATTTATGAGATAAATTTGATACAACATCTGCCATTTTTCATCACCTACCATTTTTTATACTTTAACTTGGTCAAACATTGACCTTTGATCCTTGGACATCTGTCCATGTGTCATGCACTTATTGGAGAGTAGATAGGGGCTTGTTCCCTCTCTAGAAATTGGAAAGAAGGGGGCGATGCTAGAGTTCCATACGAATGGGACTCCAGATTGCTTATTGGATTCAAACTAGGTAACCCTCACCTATAGACTTTGACCAGTCTTAGGCGCCACCTTAGGATGAATCTGTGGGTCTCTCATCTGATTGGATCAGGTGATATCATCCCACCAATCAGATTTAGATCTGATTGCATAAAGCAACGTGATTAACCGGGATGATGCAGCACTACATGGTACAGCAGAGTCTATAAATAGACCATGTCTACGCCCACTTTTTAAGTTTCTCTTAGGCCACGCCCCAAGGCTGTCCCTCTCTCTTCTCCATGCCACCATCTGGCCCTCTCTCTCCTCTCTATGTCTAAGGAAGTTGGGCCTTCAGATTAGTGCGAGACAGGCAAGAAAAGACTGACGAAAAAGAAAAAAGGCAGCACTACTGCAGAGACGACAGATGATCTTCAGAAGAAGTTTTGAAGATCCTCCAAATTTGATTTATGGAGAAAAAAAAGAGAAGAAGAAGATCTCTAGATTCAGCTCGAGTGGATATCGATAGAAGCCAGGCGCTTGCATGGCTAGATCCAGAACCTCAGAGCTTCCACAGGATCATCAACGGGTAATCGGATTACCCAGAATCAAGGTAAAATTAATTTAGTTTTAATTTAATTTAATTTTTTTATTTATCAAATCGTAAAATCAAATCTGAAAAATGTCAGATCTGATTAGGATCTAAGAGGAAATCTTTAAAATATACCTCTCGATCCAATCAGATCTGAACGAACCTAATCCGAGAAATTTAGGATTTTCCTTCAGCTTTGATGCTAGACTACTTGAATTTTTAATTCAGTGATAGAAAATTTTTGGGCACCGTCAAGTACTTGTGAAGTCAGTGAGTGATCAAGATGGGATTGACCACTCTAAGAGATTAAAAATAGTGCATCGCTATATTTCAATTTAGCAAAACTTTTGCCAGAGTAATCCATATAATGGATTTAATATTTTAAAATATAATATGAATGACCTATTCAGGGTTGACAGTCAAACCTTGAGTCATTCGATGAGCATTCATGGTAAAGAAGATGAATTATGCAGAAACCACCTCTACATGGATTCTAGAATGTTGCTTTATATATTCAACCTATTCGACCATCGGGTTCCATTGCTAAATGATCACTTTGATTGATACAAAAATTTATTTCTATAATATCGACATAGATTCGAACCTATGGGATCACATACATTAGAGGTCTCGATCTAATCGAATGGTTGATCAATGATTAAGAATCATTTCAGGATCAAACAATCTATACGATTGATATTTGACCTAGTCCAAGTGTTGCATGAGGATTAATTAGTAATCAAATTGCTAATTGGCTCAATATGATTGAGCAAAAGGATTGAGATCAAGTTTAATTGAATGTGATTTAATTAGATTTGATTTGATTTTGATTAGATTAAGTCCAATTAATTTATGGGATAAGCCAATTGTAAGAGAGAATAATTTCTAGTTGAATTGGGACTTAAGTGCACCTATTTTCTAATTTGATTAGAATTCAAATCAAAATCAAATTAAATTTAATTTGATTTAATTATACTCTTAATTTGATTTGGAATATCATTAATGAGGTTGCACCAAGATCTATTTTAATTGGCTTAAGAATTGCTTTGACTAGGTCAAAACATAAAATCCTAATTTGACTAGAACTTCTCCCTTGCGCCACCTAACTTTCCATGCCACTTTCCTTAATTTTTGACATGAGATATCTCATGCTTAGAGAGTCTCCACACCATTTTATGCACTCCCCCTTTCATAGATGGTATTTGGTTTTTGGACCAAGTCAAAATTAGGAAGTAGTTTTGATTTCAAACTCTATTTGATAGAATTTGAATAAACCAAAACTCTCTCTCTCTCTCTTTTTGGGGGCAATATATCTGATTTTTTTTCTGATTTTTTCATGAAAGAAAGAGGAGTAATTTGTGTGCCAATATCTGGAGTCCATGCCGAAAGAAGAGGAGGCCCTCAAGAGTTGGACGCCCCAATTCTTGTCATGTTTGGACATTCCTTTCTAGGTGTTTGACCTAGACAATGACTCCTCTCTATCTCTCTATTTAAAGAGAGTTTGGGTATGAAATTTCTACTAAAATTAGACCAGAGAGAGAGGACTAGGGTGTGGGAGTCTTGGGTGCAAGAGAGTCTTAGGCATGGGCTATTGTAAGGACACAAGTTTGTTGTGTTCTGGTGAGAGAAAAGAAAGAGAGAAGAAGGATCTTCTCTAGGGTTTCTCTTAGATCTTTTTTTCATAAACTTTTTGAGAGAAAAAAATGAAGAAGAAGACTCCTCTCAGATCCTCCCTTCTCTTCCTTCGATCTTTGAAAGGTCTAAGAAATCAAAAGAAGAAGATTCATGATCAATCATCAAAGATGGATTAGCACAATGCTAGCATGCTGTGCTAATTTTTAGTTACTGGACTTCGAAACAAGATCTAGGCTTCGTATGGACTTTTCTTAGAAGTCGAATACATATATAGCTTGAAGTGACAGCCTTAGCCTCAGATCAACAAGTGGACATCTCGACTTGCAAAAGATAAAAGAGATATGATCTTTTTTACTTACTAGATTAGATCTAGTTTGTATTTGATGTTGATATGATCAACATCTTTATTTTTATTTATTATTTAATTTTTAGATTTGATACATGCATAATTCATATCTTAAGATCTTAAATCTAGGGTTTAGTTACATATTTTATAGATTAATTTGATTAATCTCTTGCTTTCGTTGTTCATATTTTAAAAAAGTTTCAAAATACATACTAGCAAATCTTAGTTTTTCCTTTAATTGGTATCAGAACCTAGATATTTTTGACATCATTTCTATGCATATTTTAGATTAATTATTTAAATTAGATCAAATTATAATTTAAAATTAAATCTAAAATTAAATATTTAGATTGCATGGATTGATCTTTTAAGGTTGTCCTACTGTAAGGTTTATCTCTTATAGTATAAATGTTATCCTAATTTGTATAGATCTAAAGTTAATTATAAATATGTTAGATATGATCTAACTTGATTTATGATTTAATAAGATTTAAAATAATTTAAATCTAAAATAATAAATTTAGATTATACATACTAATCTTATAAGATTATCCTGCTATAAAATTTATCCCTTACAGTGAAAAGGTTATCCTAGTACATGTTAATCTAAAACCTAATTATAAAGTATTAGATATGATCTAAAAAATTTATGATTAGAATTAAAAGTATTTTAATATAAATTTTATGATCATAAGTATGTTAGATTTGATCTAATATGATTTATGATTGTTTAGAATTAAAATTATTTCAATTTAAAATTCATAAATATATTTAGATTAGATCTAAAGTATATTCATGATTATGTTTTTTGTATATTAATTATAAATCAAACATGCAACTGGTTGATAGAACCATATTATAAAAATATTTTATAAATATAAAAATTATTTTTAAAATGTCGAGCCCCAACCTTTAGCCAAAACTTAATTAAGAATTAAAAGTTGTTTGATTAGGATCTAGGATTGTGAATTGAAGATCCTAAGATAAAAATCATAACACTTGAGTTAATGGGTTAGAGTGAATTAGGTCCATTAATTCGGTTAGACCTATGGTTAGATTAAAAAATGGACTTAACTAGAGAATTGACTAAATCTAATCAAATGTTGTCTTAGATTAGGTCAAGGTCTCTATAGATCAATTACAATAGTTATAGTTGGTCAATCTATATCTTTAACGAGAACCAAATAGACTTGATTCTTGGCTATGCGGTCTAGGCTGAACTGTTAGGTGAATTTAATCAAAACTAATTAATCAATTGGTATCTAAGGTAAGTCTGGCAATTTATGATCGATGGTGATGCGGGATAATCTAAAAAAAAAAGATCAAGCTTTCTTCTATTCATCAATAATAAATCACGTCCAGCCGTGGTACATTATTCTCAAGACAAACAATATAGTTTCCTATACTTTACTCAGGAGGCATGATTGATTGACATGGGACCAAAGCAAGATCAATCTAAATAATACCGATGAGTGCTATTTTAGAGATCAGTAAATAATTAGTGATAATAAAGCAAATAAATAGATAGCAGAAATTAAATATGCTCATGAATAAATGCAAAAATAAATATGAATGGAATGAAAGATAACAAGAAATTAAGCCCACAAAAAAATTTAAAAAAATAAGAAGAATCTAGATCATGGTAGTTAAAAAACTATCCTGATTAGGGCTCTTAATCTTTTAACCAAGTAGATCTATCGATAGAGAACTAAATCTTTACAAATATCAGATCTAAAAAAAATAAGTAAAAATCAAAGATCAGTTGAGAAGGAATGAAGATCCTTATCAATGTTAGATCTATAGAATAATGAATCCCTCTTTCTCTCTCAGCATGATAGATGAAAATCTTGGAGAAGATAGATCTTTTCTTGGTAGAATAGGCTTGTGTAGGTAGATGGTAAAGATGATTTAGGGTTGTAGGACCACTAGATCTCAAGTAGATGAAGGATAAAGGGATAGAAAGAAAGTGGGCCTCACATCCTCCTCTCGTGCGATGATTTTGGGTCTCACACCCTCTCCCTCTAGGAGAGATTGACATAAGTATTTATGGATAAAATCATTCATGCATTCATTATCTCATTCATAAAAAATACATGGATTTATATAAGACCCTAGGGGTCCTATTTCTTTAGGAATCATCTTCTCTTTATAAGGAAGAAATCAACCCTCCTAACAAAAAAATAAAATATTATGTCTGATTTTCAAATACAATGATATATCATATATATCTGTTATCCAGAGATAGCAACCCAAGAGGGAGGGTGAATTGGATTCTTATAAAAATTTTAGCCAAATTTACTTTCTAAACAAAATATGCTTTAATTTATGCTATCTTTAGTGATTGTGGAATGTGAGTAATAGTGTACTAGTGGAATTAAGATAGCAAAATAAAAGTATAAAAATGAAACAAGAGTTAAAAGCATACAAAGTATGCAAAGAGAGAAAAAAAAAAGCACAACACAAAAATACCATAATTTATAGTGGTTCGGTGCAATCCACACTTACGTCCACTCTCTAAGCTTTTCTTGATATTTTTACTATAATTCATCCTTAATTACAGTGTGTTTGTTTTCTCAAGCTCACAAACAAACTTAGTTAGTTTTTCAAGGAGCACCAACCAAAACCTTATACTAATAGTTTTTTGGGATCACTATTAATTCAGTTGATTTTTTGGGCTTATCAACCAAAACCTACAATATTCAATTTCGATCTTAGATGGGCCTAATTTCTAAGTTTCTTCCCTCAAAGAAACATGTAAAAAAAAATAAAATTATAAATAAAAATTTTAGCATAAAATAAAAAATAGAATTTAAGCTCTTTAAATCTCAAAGAAGAAGTTGATGATTTTCTTGATTGAAGCTTGGCTTTTCTTCAATTGTACTTGAGAGGATGAGGAAGATGTTGGAGAAGATTGCTTTAAAGGCTTGCTAAAAACTATGCACAACTTTCTTCTCTTTTTTCTTTTCTTTAGATTTTCAATATTCCATACCAAAATTGAAAGATTCTCTTTTTAAATTCTTAATCTTACTTTTCAATTGATTCTCCATTTTTAAATAACTTTGTAGATAGTTGAAGAGAGAGTTCTAGTCATTGGAAGCTCTGAAATAGCCATTGGAGTGGAGAAATAGCCATTAGAAGGACTGTAGAAAAATCTTGTTAAAACCTGTCCGCATTTGGAGAGCTCTCTCTGTTTTTCTACGAGAGCTCTTGATTTCACAATGAGAGCTCTTGACAATTTTTGAGAGCTTTCGATCTCAGAATATAGAAAAGAGATTTATATTTTCTAAAACAAAGAGATCTCATCCAGTTTTGGAGAGGTCTCAAGCTTGTGCCAGAGCAATGTGTAGGTGTGCCAAATAGCTTGGAGAAGCCTCCAAATTTTTAGAAGTCTCCAAAATTTTAGGAAAAATCTTCAAACTTTCAGGAGAGGTCTCCAAAATTTCTGATTTTATTTTTCTTCAATGTTTGACCTTCCAAACTTGAATTTCTTAGTCCTAAACTTGATTGCTTCCTTCAATTTTAATTTTTCTTCTTTCAATCATACTTTCTTTGTACCAAGCCATTCAAATATATGTGAATTTATTCTCTTAAGCATTTTGGCATAGCATCTTAAGAGGATTTATTCTTGGGATAAATTTTTTATTTTGGATACTTAAAAAATCCTACGTACATTCTTGAAACACATGATTAGATACATAATATACTCAAGATTTGGCAATTATCAAAATCAATCATGGGATCAACAATCTTCCACTTTTTGATGATGGAAAAACTTTTGAGTATATGCTAAGGAAACTAATGTGAATCAAGACAAGAACAATGAATTAAACTTCATGAAAGAATTCTTAATGAGTCTTTAATTTATTGCACATTATTAGTATATACATATTTCATATACTCAACATACTTCTTCTTTTTGACAACATCAAAAAGCTCATAAGAAGAAACAAGAAGTCATCAAAATCAACATCAAAGCATTAAATTGAAAGATGTATTAAATTCATGAAATCAATTTAAATGAATCATCTTTCTTTTGAAAATTTATCCTTTAACTCAAAATAAGTTTCAAATATTTATTTTAATTCAAAAAATTAGTTTAAATTTAAATATCATATGCTCTCTTTCTTTTTGAATGAATATAAATTTTTTAATCAGATTTTTAAATATGCATTTTTAAGCTTTAAGAGAAATAGAATTTTCAAAAAATTTGAATATGAAATCAAGCATAGTATATACTTTAATATTCAATCTTTTTTTTTTCTTAAAAAATTTCAGTCAATTAAGTTTAAAAAAGATATATTCGAGAATGTATCGAGCAAAGTAAAATAAACAGTATCAAAGTAATAGATAGTTACATTTTCAAATTCATTGCTTTAAGTAGAAATTACTTCAATACAAATAATTCATAAGAATTTTACAATGCATATCAAAAATTTAGTATCAAATTTAAATTTTTAAATAAATTTTAAGATTAAGTTTAGAAATTTATTTCTTGGAGTAAAAATATATTTTTAAATTTAATTTAACTTTAACTAATTATCCAAAAATAAGATAGAGCAATCAAATCATGTAAATTAAATTAAAAAATTACATGAAAGCACCATTTAAGAAGATCATAAAATAGTTGATTGAGAATTTAAGATCTAAATTTATTTATCTCAATATAAATTAGTCAAAATTTTCAATCAAAATAAGTTAGAAAATATCTCTTCCCCTATTTTTCATACTTATAGCAAGATTAATTTACTTTTCAACCTTTTTTTCTCTCTTTATTTCAAATCAAGCAAATTTAACATGAATTTAACCATTAAATTCATATTTCTCAAATTTGAATGATATTTTTAATTTCAAAGATCTTTTCAATTAATTGATCATTTCTTCTTTAATATTTTTTCTTTCTTACTTTAGCAAATAAAATTATTTTAAAATTAAATAAAATTTAAAAGTATGAGCATTAATTGAGTGAACTAAATATTAATTAATCCAAATATCAATCAATCAAAGCATTCACTCAAGAAGATACCAAATTTTTAAAATTTATTTTTTATTAAATTCAAAGAATTTTTATAAAATAATGTATATAATAAGAACAAACATTGAGAGGATCAAAAAAGTCTGACATGAACATCTATCAAAAAGTTTTTCTAATTAAATTTAGATCTTTCTTGTCAAAAAAAATATCACTCAATTAAGTTTAGAAAATGTATGAAATTTTTTGAGTTTATCTTAAATGATATCACATCAAGACTATATTCAAGACTATATCAATGTAAAATAGATTTGAGATATCATATTCAATTCTTTTGCCAAAAAATAGTACAATAAAATGCAAAGCAAGAATGATACCAAGAGTAAAAATTTTCTTAGGAAGAAACTTCTTGATACCAAATAAACTAAAATTTACATCAAATCATGATTTTCTTAATAGTTCAATATCATTTAAAGATTAATTTGCAAGTTCAGTTTGATACCAATAAATTTAGTTTTGAATTGATAAAGATAAATTGATTCAAATAAATCAATTTGAATTGATATTAGCAAATCAGTCAAGGTACACCATAAAAAGATTTTAAGTTATTCTTCAAAATATCATCTCTTCTTTTTCTTAAGAAATATCAAGCAAATATAGTTTCAAACAATGTATGAATTTTTGAATTTATCTCAAATGATATTATATTAAAAGATATAGCTGTACAAAATTAGATTTGAAATAAAGACATTCTTTTCTTTTTATCAAAAGATAAATCAATCAAATACATGACAATTAGTAAGCTATTTGATACCAATTACTTAAAACTAAAATCCTCATTAAATATTTAGCTTTAAGGATAAATGACAGCTTTCTTGAAATATTTTGCTTGATAGACTTCAAAAGATTCAAGAAGAATATTTTTCAAATTCAATTTTTGAAATCAATCAATTAAAATAAAATATAAAGATTCATCAATAAATTATCTTTTAAGATCAAAGAGACAATCAAATCGATGATCAAAAAAAATATTCAAGACAATTTAGGGGATTAAAAAATTAATTAATCAAAAAGATTATAATAATCAAATAAAATAAGATCAAATCAAGAAAAAATTAGATAAAGATTCTATGAGTTTAATTTAACTAGAAAGTTTTGAAATTTTTAGAGATTAACCTAAGATGCAATGCATATCAACATATCAAGCACTTGATTTTGATAATTGAATGTCTTATCTTCAAGTACTTATTCCATGCAAAATTTTAGAAGAATTTTGATAATTTAGTATCTTATAAGAAATGCCAAAAATTAGTCTCTTTTAAATTTATCAATTAAAAATTTATGTCCAATTAAACATCTTTTAATTAAAATTTATCAATTATAAAATTGATATGGAGAAACTTAAAATATCATGCTAAATTTTTAAGATAAAAATATTTTATTCATAACATAATATATAGAGAACAGTATGTTAATTTAAAATCAAGTCATTTAAATTATTGCAAGCATCAAAATTAATCATATTTATTAAAATATGAAAAGAATTATCATATGCATACATATTAACAAATCATTAAAATCAATATATTCAATAAATCAAACTTTCAATTCATAGAGTATGATCATTTTAAGTAATGATAAATTATCAAAATTAATCAAACATATACAATAATTATGCTAATTAATGATCAAAACAATGATGGCATGATGTGAGAAAAATTTAGTTTTTACCAAATAGCATCATCCATCCATTTTCATTTTCAAGGTATCCATAAAAAAATTTTCTTTCTTTAGTTTCGTTGGATCCTTGGTATACCTATAAAATTACTTCATAATTTTTGGTACCTAAGTTTTCTTAAGTCCATTTGAAGGAAAAACCTAATTTTTCAGATCAGATTCATTCAGATCTAATTGAATTAAGAGAGATATTTCAAAAACTTTTTTTCTTGGATCCAGATCAGATCTAAGACATTTTAGATCTGATATTATTGATCTAAAAAATAAAATAAAATTAAAAATAAATTAAATCTAATTTAATTTTATCTTATGGATAATCTGATTATCCTGTGATGATCCTGATGTTTGTCTAAGATTCTAGATCTAGCCATGTAAGTGCCTGGCCTCTATCGATATCCACTCGGATAGGATTTGGAGATCTCCTTCTTCTTTATCACTTCTCCAAAAATTATATCTGGATCTGATTTTGAAGATTTTCAAAACTTCTTTCGAAGATGTGAGTTATCTCTTGCAGTAGTTCTACCTTCTTTTTTCTGTCGTCTTTCTCTTATTTGGATCGCACCAAATTTGTGCCCAAAAATTCTTGGGCGTGGGTAGGAGAGAGAACACCTGAAGATGGCATGGAGGGAGAGGGGTAGCCTTGTGGCATGGGCAATAGGTCAAGCTCTTTTAATCTTGGCATAGATAAGGTTTTTATAGATCCTATTGCGCCATGCAGTGCCACATCATTCCGACCAATCGTGGCCTTTTGTGCAATCAGATCTAAATCTGATTGATGGGATGACATCATCTGATCCAGTCAGATGAAAGCCCCTCAAATCATCCTTAGATGGCGCCAAGACTGATCAAAGACAAGTCTTTGGCGCCACCTAGGTAGAAACCTAGAAGCAACTGGAGTCCCATCTGTATGGGACTCTAGATGCTTTATCCATAGGTGCACACCTCCCTAGGTAGTGGGCCCCTTATCCATCTGCTTTTTAGTAGGTGGATTAATCCAAAAATTCTTTCCTATAGGTGCATGACATATGGGCAGATGTCTAAGTGTCAAAGGTCAATATTTGACCAAAGTCAAAAAATAGGATTTAGTAGATGACGAAAAATGGCAGGAGTTGTCTCAAATTTATCTCATAAATTAAAACAACATTTTTCTAACCTGGACAAGCTCCGGTTAGACTAAGTAAAGGTATCTAAGTAAGCCCAGTCATATTTGGCCCAATCGAGACAAACTTTAATGATAATTAAAGAAGAACATTAAGCTCAATCGTATACTATCATGATTTTCTTGAACCTAATTGAATCTAATTCAAATCAATTGAACTGGATTAGCCCAATTGATGATATCCAAATTAAAATTCTTATTTATGTGATCCAATTAGGTTTAGTTTCGTATGATAATGAGATACGTCATGATCTCTATCATTGACATCATCGAAACATCTTTCGATGGATCAGAACTTTTTTGATTCAGACAATTAGTATGATTGATCATCTAAATCATTCTAATTGCTCTCAAAATTCATCAATGATACCTAACAGCATATAGTGGCAATCCATCAGAACTAAAAATGAACCTCTCAGTGCAGTTACCTGTGTGATTAAGTTCTTCTATCTTGAGTTCCAACTGGATTGGGGTTAAGGTAATCTCGTTAAACCCTAATATCCGTCATATGATTAATCATATGATTCAAATCCAATATGAAAATTTTAATAGAAACTCTTTCTATTATTTTACTCTGCCATGGCCATGGGCTTATGGACTTGATTTTCATGATCATCATAGGGCTACTCCTCATCTACCAAGGTAGATAGATTTTCTATTGGTGCAATCCAATTTCTACAATGAACATGCTATAGCCAACATATACCTAAGGATTCCGAATGGCTAGAAGAACGAGTTATGGTGTAGTGAAACTATAACACCCTCAAGGTGAACTATCGATGCACCTCAAGTCAAAGAATCAGACACACAACTGATGCTTCGAGTCGATCATCAACGAGAAGGTAAACTTTCTAATGACTACTCAAGGTGATCATGCTCAGTGCTCTCGTTCTCTAACGAGTACCTATACTCTTGCTCTAGTATCTCTACACTGTAGACTCAAGACTCATCTATTATAAAGAAGCGATCATACACCAACCTTTCGAATCAATCATCATCTTCATGATGATCCTACGGTGGGGGATATTTTATGAGTTAATAATGAAAATTCATGTCTTAAATTTTCAACTCATGAAAATATGAACTATCATTACCATTAACTCAAGGAATGTATCACAAACACTTTCAAATACATACTATGATAGAAAATAACTTATTTTATTATCTATAGTTAAAATTATAATTTTATCCTTAGAAGTGTATTATAAGTGTCAGCCAATCTGGCTTCTAGAGCACACATATCTAACAATGTTGGGTTCAAACACTTGATTTCCTAGAAAGCTACCATCACTATTCGAACTCGTCTCGGTGAAATTTGTAAGACCTTATTGATTCTAGAGTCATCTAAGAAAGTTGGCAATCAAAGCGTGGAAGGTCGGCCAACAAGTCTATGTTGAAGGCCTGCAATCTTTGCACTGAGTAGGAATTCCTCACTGGCCAAAGTGAGCTATGATTATCATCGCTGGACAAGGTCACCCCAAGACTTGGCATCCCATTGGACTTCGACAGGTGAGGATTTGCCTCTAACACAAGTCTCCCTACTCTCGAATTTAAAATTTGAAGGAAGGAAGTAAAGAAACATGAATGTCAAAATGCCGAAGTCCTTTTCCTCTTTTTGCACTCCCCAGAAAGGAGGTTTTAATGTTTACCGCACTAGCACCGAAACTTCTTTACTATGAGGTGATCCAAAAAAATAAATTTTGAAACTCTCACCAAAGTGCTGCCCTAGGTACGATTTAGTTAAGATTTCGTCCGCTGCCAACCCTCCATCATGATAAGTGGGACACGCGTCAACCTAAGATCGGCCAAAAGAGATCTGCAATTATAACTACCTTGGGCTCCTGCGGTTATATTTAAGCTCATCTTTTTTCTCTTAGATTCTAATTTATCCTGGTTCTTTCTTATTGGTGCGAAATCTAGTTGACGTCGGAATTGGCTGGAGCTGAAAAAGTCGAGGTCACCATTGGGACCAGCAAAAAAAGTCCAAATCGAAGGAGAGGTGGCTCCGACAGGACCCTCCAATGGTCAAGTCAGCTCTTTCGATCAACAAAAATGGAATGCTCAGCAGAGAAAGTAGTAGAGTTTCTTGATGGAGGAGAGAGCTTAGAAAAAATGTATCTGGAGAGTTTCTTTTTATAGATTGAGCCTGTAACAAACTAATGATGATAGTCGTAATTGCTTGGTAGTAGACTGTTCGGAGCCACGTAAAGTTTGTTATGGAGAGTAGTGTCTGTTATCGTGATGTGTCAATCTATTGGGATTTAATAGTTGAAGTTCAAAGAAGGTAGGCGCTGGCAGCAAAGAGCTTCAAGTTTCATCAATTTTAGAGGAGTTCGAACTCCTTCAGGATTGTCTGTACGTAAGTGGGTTCATGCTGTGAAGATTGCTGGATCCGCATAGGCATGGAGGCCCTTCCAGACGACTACATGGAGTTTGAATAGAAGGGATTCGAAAGTCCACTAAAGAAATCCTGAAGAAAGTCTGTTAGAGGAATTTTGAAGGAGATCTGCTGGAAGGATTCGAAAGGAGTTCGATGGACGGAGAAGTCTGATTAAGGGTGGAGTCCGAAAGGAGTCTGATTGATGAAGGAGTTCGGCTAAAGAAGAAGTTGGGAAGACTCGCTATCGAAAAAGATCGGCTAAAGGAATGTCGAAAAGAGCTTGCCTGAGATGGAGAAGTTCGAGTGAAGAAATTCGGCTGATGGAGAAGTTGCGATTGAAGCTTTTCTATAATTACAAGCTGTATTTGGCTGAACATCAAGCCGAACTTCGGTAGGAGCGGCGTTTAGTCTCAATAATAGTCTCCCTACTCTCGAGTTCAAAATTTGAAGGAAGTACAAAAAAAGCGACTGTCGAAGTTTTTTTTGGGCTCTGCACCTATTGAGGTTGAAGCTCGGAAGAGATCTTATCTTTTATTGAAGTTGAAGAAGATCTTATCTCTTGTTGCGGTTGAAGCTCGGAGGAAATCTTATCTCAAGCTGAGGTTGAAGTTGAAGGAGATCTTATCTCCTGTTGAGGTTGAAGAAGATCTTATCTCCTATTGAAGTTGAAGTTCGGAGGAGATCTTATCTTCAACCGAGGTTGAAGGAGATCCTATCTTCTATTGAAGTTGAAGCTTGGGAGAGATCTTATCTCTAGCTAAGGTTGAAGAAGATCTTATCTCCTATTGAGGTTGAAGAAGATCTTATCTTCTATTGAAGTTGAAGCTCAGAGGAGATCTTATCTTCAGTCGAAATTGAAGGAGATCCTATCTTCTATTGAAGTTGAAGCTCAAAGAAGATCTTATCTCTAGTCGAGATTGAAGGAGATCCTATCTTCTATTGAAGTTGAAGCTTGGGGGAGATCTTATCTCCAGCCAAGATTGAAGAAGATCTTATCTCTTGTTGAGGTTGAAGGAGATCTTATCTCCTGTTGAAGTTGAAGCTCGAAAGAGATCTTATCTTGAGTCGAGGTTGAAGGAGATCTTATTTCCTATTGAGGTTGAAGGAGATCTTATCTCCTATTGAAGTTGAAGCTAGGGGGAGATCTTATCTTCAGTCGAGATTGAAAAAGATCCTATCTTCTATTGAAGTTAAAGCTCGAGAAAGATCTTATCTCCTATCGAGATTAAAGAACATCCTATCTTCTATTAAAGTTGAAGCTCGAAAGAGATCTTATCTCTAGCTAAGGTTGAAGGAGATCTTATCTCATGTTGAGATTGAAAGAGATCTTATCTCCTATTGAAGTTAAAGATTGGAAGAGATCTTATCTCCAATCGAGGCTGAAGGAGATCCTATCTTCTATTGATGTTAAAGCTTGGGAAAGATTTTATCTTCAGCCAAGGTTGAATAAGATCTTATCTCTTGTTGAAGTTGAAGGAGATCTTATCTTCTATTGAAGTTGAAGTTCGAAGGAGATCTTATCTCCAACCGAGGTTGAAGAAGATCTTTTTTTCTATTGAGGTTAAAGAAGATCTTATCTCTTATTGAAGTTGAAGCTCAGAAAATATTTTATCTCCAGTCGAGGTTGAAGGAGATCTTATCTCTGTTGAGGTTGAAGCTCAGAAAAGATCTTATCTTCAGTTGAGGTTGAAGAAAATTTTATCTCCTATTGAGGCTGAAGCTCGGAAAAGATCTTATCTCCAATTGAGGTTGAAGAAGATCTTATCTCCTATTGAGATTGAAGGAAATCTTATCTCCTATTGAAGTTGAAGCTCGGGAGAGATCTTATCTCTAGTCGAGGTTAAAGGAGATCCTATCTTCTATTGAAGTTGAAGCTCGAGGAAGATCTTATCTCCAGCCGAGGTTGAAGGAGATCCTATCTTCATTGAAGTTGAAGCTCGAAAAAGATCTTATCTCTAACCGAGGTTGAAAGAGATCCTATCTTCTATTGCAGTTGAAGCTCGGAGCAGATCTTATCTTCAACTGAGGTTGAAGAAGATCCTATCTTTTGTTGAAGTTGAAGCTTGGAAAAGATATTATCTCTAGTCGAGGTTGAAGAAGATCTTATCTCCTGTTGAGGTTGAAAGAGATCTTATCTCTTGTTGAAGTTAAAGCTCGGGAGAGAGCTTATCTCCAATCGAGGTTGAAGGAGATCTTATCTCCTATTGAGGTTGATGAAGATCTTATCTCCTATTGAAGTTGAAGATTGGGGGAGATCTTATCTCTAGCCAAGGTTGAAGGAGATTCTATCTTCTGTTGAAGTTGAAGTTCGGAGGAGATCTTATCTCCAACCGAGGTTGAAGAAGATCGTATCTTCTATTGAAGTTAAAGCGCGAGGAAGATCTTATCTCCAGCCGAGATTGAAGAAGATCTTATCTCCTGTTGAGGTTGAAGGAGATCTTAACTCCTGTTGAAGTTGAAGTTCAGGGAAGATCTTATCTCTAGCCAAGGTTGAAGGAGATTTTATCTCCTCTTGAGGTTGAAGCTCAGAAGAGATCTTATCTCTAGCCAAGGTTGAAGGAGATCTTATCTTCTGTTGAGGTTGAAGCTCGAGGGAGTTCTTATCTCCAGTCGAGGTTGAAGAAGATCTTATCTCTTATTGAGGTTGAAGGAGATCTTATCTCCTACTGAAGTTGAAGCTCAGGAGAGATCTTATCTCCAGCCGAGGTTGAAGAAGATCTTATCTTCTATTGAGGTTATAGGAGATCTTATCTCCTATTGAAGTTGAAGCTTGGGAGAGATCTTATCTCCAGTCGAGATTGAAGGAGATCTTATCTCCTGTTGAGGTTGAAGCTCGAAAGAGATTTTATCTCCAGCCAAGGTTGAAGGAGATCTTATCTCCTATACCAGAAGCCCTCTATCTGACTTAAGAAAGAAGTCCAGCTTAATCTTTTTCTGTTATAGTTCATAAAAGATAGGAATGTTAAAATAAGATTTCTTTATTGAAAAGTGGCTAACGATATTGCACATTACCAATTTTCAAAATTTTAATGTTAACATTGTGTAGCTCCTCTATATCTTTTCTTGCCGAAGTCCCCCGACCATGGTGTTGATGCTTCCACGCGGGGATTGGTTTCCTTGAGACCCTTCCCCCTGGGTCTCCCTCGGTTACAGAATAGCGCTTGCTTGCTCTCCTTTCCCCTCGGACTGAATTGGTCCAAACGACCCCACCTGACCAATTCTTCAATTTTGTCTTGAAGCAGAAAATATTTCTCAGTATCATGACTGTGATCACGATGATACAAATAGTACTTGCTTCGATTGCGCTTGTTTGAGAGAGATCATAATTATTCTGATCTTGGTAGTTGATTCTTAATTTCCATCAAAACTTGAGTTTTAGGAGCATTAAGGGGAGCATAGTTATGAAACCTTCTGGGGTGAGAACCTCTTCACACCCTTTTGTCGGGGCTTCTTTGATGATGAGCTTGAGGGAGAGTTTGGGCTCACCTATGCTCAAGGAGAGTCCACGAGCGTGGTCGAACTTTCTTTAGCTTTTCTTTAACTACGGGCTTGCTAGATTCGCCCACCTGCCGCTCTCTCATAGCTTCATCATCCTTTAGTTTGAAGGCTTCCTCAGCTCGAACATAACCTTCTGCTCGGGCCAACATTTCAACGAAGTCCTTAGGATACTTCTTCTCCAAGAAGAAAAGCAGATCATTTTTCTGGAGACCGCCCTTCAGTGTGGCCATCACAATGGACAGGTTCAAGTTACGAACCTCCAGGGCAGCAATATTGAAGCGGTTGACGTAAGCTCGGATGGATTCTCCTTCCTTCTGCTTGATGTTAATGATAAAGTCCGAACCTCGCCTTGGACATTGGCTGCTAATGAAGTGAGCCGCAAACTGACGACTCATTCGATCAAAGAAGCCAATCATACTCGGCTTAAGGCTCAAGTATCAATTCCTTACTGCTCCCTTTAGAGCTGAGGAAAAAGCTCAGCACAAAATAATATCTGACGCACCATAAAGAAGCATCATGGTATTGAAGGCTTCCAGATGGTCAACCGGATCCGAGGTCCCATCGTAGCTTTCGAGCTGGGGAAGCATGAAGTTCGGCAAGATGGGCTCCGACATTATTTGGAGAGAAAAAAGAGGGTCAGTGTAGATGTCGTCGATTTGAGCAGGAGCAGCATGGCGAAGCTCCTCAATTCATCGATTCATTTTTTGAAGTTTCTGATTGAGATCTTTTCGATCATGAATCTTAAGGGTTCTCTGGCTGAACAGTGGCAGGGATCTTTTGGGGATGGGGTCATGGTCTGAACAAAGACTCTCTGCCCTTTGCTTCTCCTTTCCAGGGGTTGCCTGATGACTAGCCCAGGCGGGCCATCCCAACACCAGATCTTGATATTTCGATGAAGCTCTCTTCGGTAGAACTGATGCTGGTGGTTGTTGCTGCTAAATGGCCTACACTGCTTCAATGAGACCTCTAACTTGCTGGATCAGCAAGTTGAACCGCTTTGGATCCATCATTATTGTCGGTGGAGGAGGTTGCGGTGCCTGTGAAGTAGGCGGATTTGGCTCAAATCTGGCGGTAGAGATGGTGGTGTGGGAACCAAATCTAAGATTTTAGGATTAGATCTTAAAACCTTTTCAAGATTAGACAGCAAAAGATTAAAAATAATCAAAATTAATCTAAAATATTCTATATGTAAGATCTTATTATATGATTATTGCATGGTATTTAAATCAAAAATTAAAAATTAAACAAGAAAGAAAAGGGATCTATACTACATTTAATGCAGCTATAAAATAACAGATCGGATCTGTTACCTGAGCAAGTTAGATGTTCTAACTTGCTGATCCGAGCTTGAAGATGAAGTCATGAGCTGCACACGCATCCGACCTCTAGGAGTCATCCACACGAGCCTACTAACACGATCAGAGATCCTGATGCAGGAAATCAGCACATTATGCTAGCATTGTGCTGATCTCTCTTCGACGGTCGATCCGATGCTTCCTTCCTCAAAACTTGGATACTCCAAAATACCAGAAGAAAAAGAAAAAGAAGAAGATTTGTGATGGCAAGACACCTCTCAAAAGCTCACAAAAATGGAGGAAGAGATCTAGAACAAAAACCCTAGAAGAAGACCCTCTTTTTCTTCTTTATTCTTTTTCTAGACACCCTGATTTATGTTTTTAATATCTCGACGACCCAGATGAATTTTTCTCTAATTTTTCTACACCAAAGATATCTCTCAAATTTCTATGATCCACAAAAATTTTAGTAAAAAATTATCTTTAAATAAAGAGATATGTAGAGTTCAAGTTAGATCAAAAATATAGATAGGAAAGTCACCAAATGGCAGGTTGTTGGGGCGCCCAATTCTTGGGCACCCCCACCTTACTTTTCTACCGTGGACCAGCAAGGGAGGGTGCAACAAATGCCAAAGAATGCTGTGTGTGTGTGTGTGTGTGAGAGAGAGAGAGAATAGGGAGGTGGCGGCATGAAAGGAAGGAAGTCTTTTGGTTAACTAGGATTCTATCTCATAAAATCCTAAAGCAAAACCAATCTCCCCTTTTGACTTGGTCATCAAACAAATTTTTATATGAGAAAAAAGAAGAGAGAAGGGAGGCATGAGATTGCTTGGGGCATGGAGATTTTTCATGTAAAAGATAAAAAAGAAGGGGTGGGGCATGAGGAATTAGGTGGCACAAGGATAGGGAATCCTAGTCACACTAGGACTTCTATTTTAACCTAGTCAAACAAGGTCTTTTAACCAAACAAAAATAAGAGTAAACCAATCCAATTAATAAAGGTCCTAATCCATTTAAAGATTTAATTAAATCAGATTTAATTCTACTTTATTTTCTAATCAAATTAGAAAATTAGGTTGACCCAAGTCCTAGTTAGACTAGGACTAGTTCATCCTTGCACTTGACTTATCCAATAAACCAATTGGATTTGATCCAATCAAGCCCAAACCAAATCTAATTAAATTATATTTAATTAGACTTAATCTCAGCCTACTAATTTAATCAAATTAAGCTAATTAGTAATCAAATTGCTAATCGATCCTTCTGCAATATTTGTACTAGGTCAAATATCAATCGTATTGATTGTTTAATCCTAAAATGATTCTAAATCGCTGATCAACCATCCGATCGGAACATAAAATCTAATGTGTGTGACCTCATAGATCCAAACCTAAGTCAATAGCATAGGAATAAATTTTTGTATCAATCAAAGTGACCATCTAGCAATGATACCCGACGGTCGGATAGGTCGAAGGTGTAGAACACCATCCTTAGAATCCATGCAGATATAGTTTTCATATAATTCATTTTCTTGACCATAATGTTCGTAGGATACCTCAGAGTTCAACTGTCAACTCTGATCAGATTGTCCACATTGCATTTCAAAATATCAAATCCATCTGATTGATTATCCTGACCAAGATTTTGCTATATTGAAATATAGTGATACATTCTTCTCCAACTCTTGAAGTGGTCAATTCCATCTTGATCATACTCCGACTTCGCAAGTACTTGACTATGCCTAGAAGCCTTCCATTACTGAATTAGAAATTTAGTTAGTTCAATACCAAAGTGAAGGGAATACCTAGTTTTTCGGATTGATTCGTTCAGATCTGATTGGATCAATAGAGATATTTCAAAAAAAATTTCTCTTGAATCTAAATCAGATCTGAAATTTTCCAAATCTGATATTATTGATCTAATAAAAAAAATAAAATAAAATAAATAATAAATTAAATCTAATTTAATTTACCTTATTAAGGATAATCTGATTACCTTGTGATGATCCTGATGTCTGCTTGAGGTTCTGGATCTAGCCATGCAAGTACCTGACCTCTACTAGTATCCACTCAGATAGGATCTGAAGATCTTCTCTTTTCTTATCATCTCTCCAAAAATTAGATCTGAATCTGATTTTGAAGATCTTTAAAACTCCTTTGAAACATGTGAGCTGTCTCTTGCAGCAGTGCCGTCTTCTTTCTTTTTCTGTCATCTTTTATTTGCTTGGATCGCACCAAACTGAAGCCCAAAAATTCTTGGGCATGGGTAGGAGAGAGAAGACCTGAATATGGCATGGAGGAGGGAGAGGGGCAGCCTTGTGGCATGGACAATGGGTCAGACTTCTTAGATCTTGGCGCAGATAGAATTTTTATAGACCCTGTTGCGCCATGCAATGCCACATCATCCCGGCCAATCATGACCTTTTGTATAATCGAATCTAAATCTGATTGGTAGGATGACATCATCTGATCCAATCAGATGAGAGTCCCTCTGAATCATCCTTAGATGGCACCAAAATTGATCAAAGATAAGTCTTTGGCACCACCTAGGTAGAGTCCCCGAAGTAACCTAGAGTCCCATCTGTATGGGACTCTAGGCATCATTATCCTTAGGCGCACGCCTCCCTAGGTATGCACCCCCTTTCTTTCCATTTTTTAGCAGGGGGACAAAGCCCCATCTTCTCTCCTATGGGTGCATGACACATGGGCAGTGTCTAAATGCCAAAGGTCAATGTTTGACCAAAGTCAAAAGACAAGATTTAGCAGGTGACGAAAAATGGTAGGTGTTGTCTTAAATTCATCTCATAAATTAAGACAAACCTTTTCTGACCTGGACAAACTCCAATCAGATCAAGTAAAGGTATCTAAGTGAGCCTAAACATATTTAGCTCAATCGAGCTAAATTTTAATGATAATTAAAGAAGAATATTAGGCTCAATCATGTGCTAGCATGATTTTCTTGAGCCTAATTGAATCTAATTCAAATCAATTAAACTGGATTAGTCCAATTAATGATTTTCAGATCGAAACCCTTGTTTGTGTGATCCAGTTAGGTTTAGTTCCTTATGGTAATGAGATATGTCGCGATCTCTATCATCAACATCATCGAAATACCTTCCGATGGATCAAAACTTTTCTGATTTAGATAACTAGCATGATTGATCATCTAAATCATTCTAATTGCTCTCAAAATTCACCAGTGACACCTAGCAGCATGTTGTGACAATCCATTAGAACTTAAAATTGAACCTCTCGGTGCAGTTATCTATGTGATTAAGTTCTTCTATCTTGAGCCCCGACTAGATTAGGGTTAAGGTAATCTCGTCAAACCCTAATATCCGTCATATGATTAATCATTTGATTCAAGTCCAATGTGAAAATTTTAATAGAAACTCTTTCTATTATTTCACTCTGTATAGCCATAGGCTTATGGACTTGATTTTCATGATCATCATAAGGCTACTCCTCATCTACCAAGGTAGATAGATTTTCTATTGGTGCAATCCAATTCCTACAATGAACATGCTATAGCCAACATACACCTAAGGGTTTCGAATGGCTAGAAGATCGAGTTATGGTGTAGTGAAACTATAACACCCTCAAAGTGAACTGTCGATGCACCTCAGATCAAAGCATTAGATACACAACTGATGCTACGAGCCGATCATCGACGAGAAGGTAAACTTCCTAATGACTGCTCGAGATGGTCACGCTCAGTACCCTCATTCTCTAACAAGTATCTGTACTCTCACTTTGGTGTCTCTACACCATAGACTCAAGACTCATCTACTATAAAAAAATGATTATACACCAACTTTTTGGATCAATCACCATCCTCATGATGATCCTATGGTCAGGAGCATTTTATGAGTTAATAATGAAAATTTATGTCTTAAATTTTCAACTCTTGAAATTAAGAACTTTCATTGCAATTAACTCAAGAGATGTATCATAGACACTAAATACATATTATGATAGAAAATAATCTATTTTATTATTTATAGTCAAAATTATAATTTTGCTCTTAGAAGTGTATAATAAGTGTCAGTCAATTCTAGCTTCTAGAGCATACATATCTAACAAACTCCCACTTGACCTAAAGCCAATTGGCTATAAATCTAGGTCCCATCTTCTCAAGATGGGTTTCGATCTACTATTGGCCCAATGACTTTGTAAGTGGGTCTGCCGCATTATCTGCGGAGTCGACTCCCTTGACCTCGACATATTCTTTCTCGAGGTAATCGCGGATGAGGTGGTATCGTCGCTCGATTTATTTGAATTTCTGATGAGACCTCGGCTCCTTAGCAAGAGCTATGGCACCATTATTATCGTAGTACAAAAGAATGGTATCTGATGGCATCACTTTGATATCTGCGGTGAACATTTTGTACCAAAATGCCTCCTTCGTAGCTTTCGACGTAGCGATGTATTCTACTTCCATGGTGGAATCTGCTATTACTGTTTGTTTGAAACTCTTCTAACTGATAGCACCATCATTACACACAAACAGATTCCCAGATGTCGACTTTCGGTCATCTATATCGGACATAAAATCCGAATCATTATATCCTTAGACTTTGAGTTTTCCATTACCAAAAATCAAGAACATATCCTTAATTCTTCTTAAGTACTTAAGGATACATTTCATAGAAGTCTAGTGTTCTTCATCTGGATTTGATTGATATTTGCTCATAACACTCATAGCATGGGCTATATCAGGTTGTGTACATAACATGGCATACATGAGGCTCCCTATTGCAGAAGTATAAGGACTCTTGTTCATGCGTTCTATCTCCTCAGGTGTGCTAGAGCACATCTTCTTGGAGAGATAAATGCCATATCTGAAGGGTACCAATCCCCTCTTGAAGTTTTCTATGCTAAATCTCTTTAGCACCTCCTCTATGTACTTTTTTTGTGAAAGACCTAGCATCCTATTCGGTCTATCTCTATAGACTTTGATTCCAAGAATGAAGGATGCTTCTTCTAGATCTTTCACGGAGAATTCTTTAGATAACCATATTTTAACTATAGTCAACATGGGAACATCATTTTCAATAAGAAGGATATCATCCACATATAGTACGAGGAAGATAATAGCGCTCCCACTGATCTTTCTGAAAATACATGGTTTCTCCTCATTCTTGATGAAACCAAATAATTTGATCACATCATTAAAATGAATATTCCAGCTTCAAGATGCTTGCTTGAGTCCATATATGGACCTTTGCAACTTGCATACTTTGTGATCAATATCACTGGATGTAAAATCCAGCGGCTGTTCCATATAGATATCTTCCTCAAGATATCCATTTAAGAATGTTGTTTTCACATCCATTTACCATATTTCATAATTGAAATATGGTATAACAGCAAGCAATGTGTGAATGAATTTAAGCATGGCTACTGGTGAAAAGGTATCTTGATAGTCAATACCTTCGTGCTGACTATAATCTTTTGCCACTAATCTAGCTTTAAATATCTCTACATCCCATCTGCACCAATCCTTCTCTTGTAGATCTATTTACACCCAATAGGTACTATACCTTCTGGTGGATCTACCAAGGTCTAGATTTGGTTTGAGTGCATCGAGTCAATTTCTGACTTCATTACCTCTAACAATTTCTCAGAGTCGATATCTAATATCGCCTTGTTATAAGTTTTGGGATCATCACCATGAACTCCATTACCTACGAGGAGCATTTCCTCTACTTTCTCTGAAATAGTACCTAAGTACCATTTAGAAGGATGAAAAATCCTTTTCGATCTACGAGGTGGAGCAGGTAGTGATTGTATTGGCTCAACCTGATTTAGTTCCAAAGGATTCTTAGCTCTTTGCTCTTGGAAGACTTTCTCTTCTAGCTTGATCTGCTTTCTAATGCTGCCATCTTGAATAAACTATTTTTCAAGAAAGATGGCATGTCGACTCACAATCACATTATAATCTTCTAGAATGTAGAAATAATATCCTAATGACTCTTTAGAATATCCTATGAATCGAGCTCTAAAGGACCTATAGTCTAACTTATCCGTTTGTTGTCTTTTGACATGAGTCGGACAACCCCAAATTCTGAGATGACTCAGACTTGATTTCTTACCATGCCATATCTCATACGGTGTGGTAGGAACAATTTTAGAAGGAACCCTATTCAGTAAATATATAGCAGTTAACAAACTGTATCCCCAAAGAAAATTAGGAAGATCTATGAAGCTCATCATGAATCGGACCATATCTAATAGCATCCCATTTCTTCGTTTTGAAATTTTGTTGAGTTAAGATATTTCAGGTGGAGTCCATTGAGAGACTATGCCATTATGCTTAAGATAGTCCCAGAATTTTTGATTAAGGTATTCACCTCCTCGATCAGATCAAAGAATCTTAATGAATTTTTCAATTTGCTTTTCTACATCATGTCTGAATTTTTTAAACTTTTTAAGGCTTCAAACTTATGTCTCATAAGATACACATCCATATTGGGATAAATCATCAGTAAAGGTTATGAAATAAACAAAATTGCCTCTAGTCGGCACATCAAATAAGCCGTACACATCAGTATGCACTAGGATAAGTAAATCCATGGCTCTTTCCCTATGTCCCACAAAAGAAAGTTTAGTCATTTTGCCATGAAGACAAGATTCACAAATTGGATATGACTCGAAAGTCAATGGACTCAATAACCCAATTTTCTCTAATTTGTTAATCATATCTTCTGCTATATGACCTAGTCTAAGGTGCCATAGATATCTATCGTTTGGACTATCCCTGGATCGTTTTGATTTTATGACATTCACATTTTGCTCGATATTAAAAGCAGATACATCAATATGTAACTGGTAAAGATCGTTAATAAGAAAACTACTTGTAATTTTATTTCTTTCATAAAGAATGTTACAATGGTCCTTAAGAAAACTAATTACATAGCCTTCTTATGCTAAACATGAAATAGAAGTCAAATTCCTACAGACAAATAATAATAGTCCCTAAGTACTAAATCTAAACTAGATGGTAGTCGAAGAGGGTAGGTTTCCATGGCCATAGCAGCAACTCTTGCTCCATTTTCGATACGTAGGATCATCTTTCCATCCCTCAGCCTCCTACTATCCTCAAGATCCTATATGAAAGTGTATAAATAAGCACTAGAACCAGAGTCAAGCATCCAACTAGATGCAGAAGAAACCGTAAGGTTAGATTCAATAACGAGCATACCTCCAGAAGAACCTGCCTCTTTCTTATTCTTCAAGGTGGCCAAGTATGAAGGGCAGTTCCACTTCCAATGGCCGTCAGTGTTGCAATGAAAATATATTCCTTTGTCAGCGGTCTTCTTCTTCAGCTCTACCTTCTTTTTCTTTCCTCCTTCCATCTTCTGCTTTTTCATAGACTTTTCTTCTTTCCAAAAGACTTTCTCTTAGAAGAAATCCATTCCATAGCAAATACTGAGCCTTTAGAATCTTTCATTGAAAGCTCAGCAGTAACCAGCATGTTCATAAGCTCGATCAGAGTATTTTGAAGTTTATGCATATGGTAGTTCATGATGAACTGCCCATATGCATCAGTCAAGGATTGCAGAATTATATCATTCTGCAGATCTAGGTCCAACTTCACTCTGAGCTTCTCAAGCTCTTTCAAGTCCTTGATCATCATCAGACAATGATCTTGGACTGATTGTCCATCATGCATTTTAGCCTTGAATAGTCATTTAGTGATCTGATATTTGGCTGTGCGACTCTGTTCACCAAATATCTCTTGTAGGTGAGCCAACATTTGGCGGACAGTCTTGATATCTTCATGTTGGTACTAAAGCTCATCAGGCATCGAGCCCAACATATAGTATCTGATCTTATTATCTTCGTCCATCCACTTATCAAGAGATGCTCTCTGTTCAGTGGATGGATGAGTTGGTAAGATGGAGAGATCCTGATCCAATACATGAGTTAACTTCTCAAAACCCAAAACAATTTTGAAGTTCCAGAGCTAATCCCTTGCAATTGGATCCAGTTAGTCTATGGGTGTCCAGGATACGTGCTAGTGGGTTGGATGCAGACATTTTGCTTTTCCTATAGAGAGTCAAAGTTTCTAATTAGATATTATAATTAAAACTTGACCAATTTGTTTAGGAGTTTAATTTTTAAATAAATTAGCTTTCACTATTTTCTCGGATCCCTACACTCCCTCTGTAGAGATGCAAAAATTTTTACGATTATAGATTTCTAATGGGGGTGCAGTCCCACCAACTGACTCATCACCTCATCTAACAGTTATTGATGATGGATTAGCCAATGAGTGGACAACTCTTGTCCAATGATTCTCTAATCATGATGCACCTAAACTTGGTCTCTAATTCATGAATCTCATCATGCCCGAAATATTGATCCACTCTTTAGTTAAGTCAGACCCACCATTTGCACAGATTGGATTCCTAATTGGATCTCTTACTATATCCAAAATATTCAGCTCGATTTATGCTCCAGCCCATAGCATCCAATGCCTAATAGACATGATTGCATCTTCCTGGTGTAACTAAACCACTGTGACCCGTCGAGAACAATCAACCCTAGAAAGAACCCGCATATCTATAATGGTGGAAGACCTTAGACTTAATCTTTCTTAGGAAGATTTGATTTAGATCTCTTTAAACTTGACTTACAATAGCCATAACAATTATGACTAACCTAGTGGCATGGGTTAGCTCGGATTGTTAACCACCTTAGATCAAGATTGGGTCGACAAATATGGTCAGGTAAGTGAGACCGGTGGAAGGGATATGCTATTAACTCGATAAAAATACATTCAAGTCGAGTAGCTCCCAATTAAAAATCAGTCGGTCGTATTTGCCAGACTTACCTTAGATACCAAATTGTTGAGCCAGAACTAATCAGGTTAGCCTACAATCCAGACTCTAACCACTGAGCCTAATTAGGTCTTAGCTTGATCGATCACTGATGTAATTCGATCTTGACCCAAACTTAATCCTATTAGGCTGGTCAATTTAAGCATTCTTGATCCCATCTAACCAACTCTTGATTCGGTTTGATCAACTGCTAGACCTAATTGAGCTACCCAAGCTCGAACCCAATTTTATAAATATATTTTAAATCTAAAAATTTTTAATTTTTTAGATTTAACATATTTCATAATCTTAATTCTTAATTAAGTTTAAGATTCACAAACAAAACATGTAAACAAAATCCTAGAATTTTAGGATCTAAGATTTTGCAAAAAATAAATTTTAGATTTCTGATTAAGGACGAACGCGCAACACCCCTACGCATCATAAAAATACCCCATCGAATGAAAGGAGAGAGCATTTAAATCCTACTTTATTCTTATGATCGGACGGCCAAGGAGAACGTCTTAATCAGAAATATGAAAACTACAAAACTAGTTAGATCTACAATAAAAATTGATCTAACTATAAACATATTTCGCATACATCTTCATGTATCATATCATGCATATTTTCAGATCTAAATTATCTCATAATAATCTAAAAAATTAAATTTAAATTGATCATATCAAATTAAAATCTATTCTAGATAATTATGTAGAACTATTCTACAACTAATCTAAATATGCATTCATCATATCTCATATGAACAAAAATTAAATAACTTTATTTTTTATTTTTTAGATCTTATTATAACATTGATAACATCAAAAAATAATAAATAAATAAATCTAAAAAATCATAACTAATCAAATTAAATTATGATCATGCTAGACTATACATAGAACAATTCTATTCTACAACTAGTCATGCATCTTGTATAACTTAGATCTAAATTATTTAATTTTTTTTTAATTTCTAATTTCAGATCTAATCACATCTAATGTGACATCTGAAATCATCATATTATCAGATCAAAATTAAAATAAAATCAGATCTAATGAAAAATGCAACCTAGCTCTGATACCAGTTGAAGAAAAAATCTAGTTTTTCATATCAGGTTCGTTCAGATCTGATTGGATCAAGAGAGATATTTCAAAAACTTTTTTCTTGGATCCAGATCAGATCTAAGACTTTTCAGATCTGATATTATTAATCTAAAAAAATAAAATAAAATTAAGAATAAATTAAATCTAATTTAATTTTATCTTATTGCGAATAATCTGATTATCCTATGATGATCCTGATGTCTGTCTGAGGTTCTGGATCTAGCCACGTAAGTGCCTGACCTCTACCGGTATCCACTTGGATAGAATCTGGAGATCTCCTCCTTCTTTATCACTTCTCCAAAAATTAGATTTGGATCTCATTTTGAAGATCTTCAAAACTTCTTTCAAAGATGTGAGTTATCTCTTGCAGCAATGCTGCCTTCTTCCTTTTTCTGTCACCTTTCTCTTGCTTGGATCGCACCAAACTTGTGCCCAAAAATTCTTAGGCGTGGGTAGGAGAGAGAACACCTGAAGATGGCGTGGAGGGAGAGGGGTAGCCTTGTGGCGTGGGCAATGGGTCAAACTCTTTTGATCTTGGCGCAGACAGGATTTTTATAGACCCCGTTGCACCATGCAATGCCACATCATCCCGACCAATCACGATCTTTTGTGCAATCAGATCTAAATCTGATTGGTGGAATGATATCATCTGATCCAATCAGATGAGAGCCCCTTTAAATCATCCTTAGATGGCACCAAGACTGATCAAAGACAAGTCTTTGACACCACCTAGGTAGAAACCTAGAAGCAATTGGAGTCCCATCTGTATAGAACTCCAGATGCTTTATCCATGGGCGCACGCCTCCCTAGGCAATGCACCCCTTATCCATCTGCTTTTTAGTAGGTGGACTGATCCAAAAATTCTTTCCTATGGGTGCATGACACATGGACAGATGTCTAGGTGTCAAAAGTCAACGTTTGACCAAAGTCAAAAGACAGGATTTAGCAGGTAACGAAAAATGGCAGGTGTTGTCTCAAATTTATCTCATAAATTAAAATAACCCTTTTCTGATCTAGACAAGTTCCAGTAAGACCAAGTAAAGGTACCTAAGTGAGCCCAGTCACATTTGGCTCAATCGAAATAAACTTTAATGATAATTAAAGGAGAACATTAGACTCAATCATGTGCTAGCACGATTTTCTTGAATCTAATTGAATCTAATTCAAATCAATTGAACCAGGTTAGTCCAATTGATGATATCCAAATCAAAACCCTTATTTGTATGATCCAATTAGGTTTAGTTCCATATGATAATGAGATACGTCGTGATCTCTATCATCGACATCATCGAAACATCTTTCGATGGATCAAAATTTTTCTGATTCAGATAACTAATATGATTGATTATCTAAATTATTCTATTTGCTCTCAAAATCTACCAGTGACACCTAGCAGCATATGGTGGCAACCCATCAAAACTAAAAATGAATCTCTCAGTGCAGTTACATATGTGATTAAATTCTTCTATCTTGAGCTCCGACTGGATTGGGGTTAAGGTAATCTCGTCAAATCCCAATATCCGTCATATGATTAATCATTCAATTCAAGTCCAATGTGAAAACCTTAATAAAAACTCTTTCTATTATTTTACTCTGCCATGGCCATGAGCTTATGAACTTAATTCTTATGATCATCATAGGGCTATTCCTCATCTACCAAGGTAGATAGATTTTCTATTTGTGCAATCCAATTCCTACAATGAATATGTTATAGCCAACATACACCTCAGGATTCTGAATGGCTAGAAGACCAAGTCATGATGTAATCAAACTATAACACCCTCAAGGTGAACTGTCGATGCACCTCAGATCAAAGAACCAGACACACAACTGCAGCTTCGAGCCACTCATCGACGAAAAGGTAGACTTCCTAATGACTGCTCAAGGTGGTCATGCTCAGTGCCCTCGTTCTCTAATGAGTACCTATACTCTCGCTCTGATGTCTCTACATCATAGACTAAAGACTCATCTACTATAAAGAAGCAATTGTACACCAACCTTCGAGATTAATCACCATCCTCATGATGATCCTACGGTCATGAGCATTTTATGAGTTAATAATAAAAATTTATGTCTTAAATTTTCAACTCTTGAAAATAAGAACTATCATCACACACACTAAATACATATTATGATAGAAAATAACTCATTTTATTATTTATAGTCAAAATTATAATTTTACTTTTAGAAGTGTATAACAAGTGTCAGTCAATTCTGACTTCTAGGGCACACATATCTAACACCATTGGAGTTAGTGCTGAAGGTTTCTTTTGGAATTCAAATTTGCCTAACCAAAGTATGACCAATTCTTTTAAAATTACATTCTGAAATTTTATAGCCTACTTTGTTACATTTGAAATACACTATTAAATCATTTTTAAGTGAAACTCTAGTAATCAAATTTTTTTTATATGTCGCTATTTTCTTGAAGAATTAAAACTAACTTTTATTTTATTAAAAATAATCTTATTATTATTATTTGCCATAGGTTGAAGATTTTGAAAGCTAAAGATAAATTTTTCTGTAATAGATTTCAAAACTTCAATCTCTCTTCTTAATTTTTCATTTTCTCCTAAGAGCTTTTTCTTTTCATTTAAAAGATTTTCATTTTCTTTTAGAAAGAATCTTAAAATATTATTTTTTTAAGCTCAATGTTTTCTTTAACTAAAAAATTTTTAAATTTAATCCATTCTTTTTTCTTTAGTTAAAATTTTTTTTCTTTCAAGATATCTTTTTTATTTAATAATTTTTTTTTTTATTAGTTAAAAAAAATTAGACTTTTTGATTTATTTATTTTTCAGTCTTAATTTTTTGAATTCATCCATTAAGTCGTTAAAGGCTTCAAACAATTCACCAAATATAAATTAAGTAAAATTTTTTGAATTTTTCTCATCTTTATTGATCATGAGATAAAAATTTATAGCACTTTCTCTCTTTCTTATTTTTCTTTTTCTTGCTTTACTCCCTCTTAATTGATGCTTTCTTCTTCTTTTATTCCTTTTTCTTTTTCTTCTTCTCATCCTCATGAGACAATAGGCACAGGTTGAGATGATCTTTCTTTTCTTATTGAAAGCTTGATTCTTCTATTTGATTTACTTTCTCATAAATTCTTTCTTATTTTTTTCATACATATTTTGCTAAAATACATGAAGAAATTGTATTAAATACATTTAAGTATAAGGAGTAATAACGCATGTTCATGGTCTTAACATTTAGATGTATTGATTCTCTATCAATAAATGATGTATTTTGTATGTAAGGGTCATTAACAATAATCTTTCATAGATTATAGTCATATGCTTAAATGAAGATTTTTATCCTAACTTTCCAATAAATATAATTAGAGCCATCAAACAATGAAGGTCGATCAATAGAATGGACTTCATTAAACAAAGATTCTATTTGGATTGTCTTAGATCTTTAACTCTTTAATCGTCTGATACTAATTGTTGTCCAGAGATAGCAACCCAAGAAGAGGGATGAATTAGATTCTTATAAAAATTTTAGCCAAATTTACTTTTTAAACAAAAAATGCTTTAATTTATGATATCTTTAGTGATAGTGGAATGTGAGCAATAGCGTAGCAGCGGAATTAACATATTAAAACCAAAGTATAAAAATGAAACAAGAGTTAAAAGCATACAAAGTATGCAAAGAGATAGAAGAAAAAAAATACAACACAAAAATATCATAATTTATAGTAGTTCGGTGCAACCCGCACCTACGTCCACTCTCCGAGCTTTTCTTAAAATTTTCACTATAATCCATCCTTGATTATAGTATGTTTATTTTTCTGGGCTCACAAACAAATCCAATTGATTTTCCAAGGAACACCAACCAAAATCTTACACTAATAGTTTTCTGAGATCACTATTAACCCAATTGGTTTTTCGAGCTCACCAACTAAAACCTACAATATCTAATTTCGAGCTTGGACGAGCCTAAGCCCTAAATTTCTTTCTTCCAAAGAAACTTATAAAGAAATCAAAATTATAAATAAAAATATGAGCATAAATAAAAAAAAATTTAAGCTCTTCAAATCTCAAAGAAGCCAATGATTTTCTCAATTGAAGCTTGGCTTTTCTTCAATTTATACTTGAGAGGATGAGGAAGATGTTAGAGAAGATTGCTTTGAAGACTCGCTGAAAACTGTGCATAACTTTTTCCTCTTTTTTTCTTTGAATTTTCAATGTTCCTCACCAAAACTGAAAGATTCTCTTTTTAAATCTCTTATTCTTACTTTTTAATTGATTCTCCACCTTTAGATAACTTTGGAGATGGTTGGAGAGAGAGTTCTAGCTATTGGAAGCTCTAAAATAGCCGTTGGAGTAGAGAAATAGCGCTGTAGAAAAATTTCATTAAAAGCTGCCCGCATTTAGAGAGCTTTTGATCTTTTTTAGAGAGCTCTCGATTTCACAGCAAGAGCTCTCGAGAATTTTTTAGAGGTCTCGATTTCACGGTGAGAGCTCTCAAGAAATTTTGAAAGCTCTCGGTCTTAGAACAAAGAAATGAGGTTTCTATTTTCTGAAATGGAGAGGTCTCATTCAGTTTTGGAAAGATCTCGAGCCTGTGCCAGGACAATGTGCAGGTGTACCAAATAGTTTGGAGAAGCCTCCAAATTTTTAGAAAAAGTCTCCAAAATTTTAGAAGAGATCTCCAAATTTTTAGAAGATATCTCCAAAATTTCTGATTTTATTTTTCTTCAATATTTGACCATTCAAATTTGAATTTCTTGGCTCCAAACTCTTCTAAACATGATTTCTTTCTTCAATTTTAATTTTTCTTCTTCCAATCATACTTTCTTCATACCAAACAATCCAAATATATGTGAATTTATTCTTTTAAGCATTTTGGCATAGCATCTTGAGAGAATTTATTTTTGAGATAAATTTTTTATTTTGGATACTTGAAAAATTCTATACATTCTTGAAACATATGATTAGATACATAATACACTCAAGATTTGGCAATCATCAAAATCAATCATGAAATCAACACTATCTTTCACGGAACCATTAAAAAAAAAAAAAATCAATCTTTCAACAAAATAAGTAAAAAATTAAGAACTTTTAAGAAATCCTATGCAAGAAAAAGAACTCCATGAGGATCCTTTGGCATGGCACATACTAGCTTGTGTATTTCCTCTCTGGACGTATGAAAAGTGATGGTCCAAACTTGCTTTTTTTATGATAGTCTCTTTTCGAATAAGGCTTTAATCGAATATAAACCCAAGTATAGTCCTACGAATCCAAAACTAAATACATCAAAAGAACTAATTGGCTAAATCAAAAGAACTTGAACCAAATAATTGAAAGAGTTAATCTGATATGGCTTCTTCAATCCAAATTGAATCTAAATTATGTCACCGACTTCTAGTAGCTCTGATATCCACACCAATTCTCTCGAGATGAGAAGAACTCGATCCTATCAAGTGAAAATCGATTCCGCTCTGATGACACTCGAGCAAATCGAGATCAATACGCTGCAACTTTTCTTGAATGATCAAGATATCTTCGGACTCTGATCGATCTCGTCATCTAAGTACTGCTGATAATCTTGACTCTAGATAGAGATGATCTATTTGGCCAAAATTCTCTCAATCTGATCATCCTTTAACATTTTAGCAGATGGACACTCAAGCACTACCAGAAAAAGACAGTTTAACAACGAACAAAATCCGTTGCTAAACAATTTAGCAACGAATTAGCAACAAATTTGCTTGCGTTGTTAAAAACCTCGTAACTAATTAACAACAAAAATGAATGAATTCCATTGCCCATTTTTTAATAATAAGTTTGTCATTACAAATTCATTTCTACTCCATTATTAAAATTTTAGTATTCCATTTCAAATCCGTAAATCTTTTAAGTTCGTTGCAAATCTATTTCTATTGCATTACTAAAATTTTTATATTTTATTATAATTATATTTCTAATCCATTACATAATTTTTAAATATTTATTACTAATTCATAATTCTAAATTTCTTTTTCATTTCTAATTCATTGCTAAATTATTATTTTTTATAATTTTTTTATATATTTTTTAAAATTTCATATTTATATATACCTACTATATATCCAACAACAACTATAATAATTTCAAGCCATCCAACAATAGATCTCAAACCATCCAATGATTATAACAATTTTTAATCCAATAATACTAAAAAATTAATAAAATATATACTTTATAAAATATGCATAGTATATTAAAGCACGACTAAAATTCACATAATATCAAGTTAAATAATAAATACATAAAATATATATCATACACAAATATAAAGTATATACACCAAATAAATATCACATCCATAAAACAAAAAAAAAAAAAAACAATCGTGAAGTGCCTAGATGCACATCACCACCACCACTATTTTGTCCATCTCTATCATTATCCGATGCATGACGCTCTGAAGTAGATGTCTAACATCATATATTAATAAATTTAAAAATTATAAAATTATATATATAAAAAAAATAGAATGATATTTTTTCTTATCTCTTGTAGAGCTAAATATGATGCCATAAAAGAAGCATGCTATATGTTGATACAAATTTTTATATATAATTTTTTAATGATTCAATAGTCGATTAGAGCATGCATTTACAATTAGAGGCACCAATTTGTATACAATTGATTGTTAATGTGATTTTAAATACACAAACAGATAGCATATATAAAGAATAAAATCATCAAAAGGTGAGACGGGTAGACCAAAAGGATTCCTCCATGACAAAAGAAAGCACACACACACACATATATACATACATGGCTATGGAAAAAAAAAATATTAAACTTATCATGCACAATTCCCCCATTAAACATAAACGAACAAAAAAAAAAAAACCTAAAAGGATAATTGATAAAGAAAATCTGATGAAAATCACCAAGCATGCACGCACGCACATGCGCGCGCGCACACACACACATATTGATAAAGAAACACTAAAAGGATAATTGATAACACACACACACATATTGATAAAGAAACACTAAAAGGATAATTGATAACAAAAAAAAAACAAACACTAAAAGGATAATTGATAAAGAAAATCTTATGACAATCACCAAGCATGAACACTAATATTGCAAATTAGGCTCATGTATGATACCATAAACTTTGGTTGCAGAAGAAGACTGATGGGCCTTTTGTGCCTTGACCTACTATAATAATTTCATTTTATGCTTTTCTCTTTATCAAAAACAAATAAGTAAATAACAAGACACACATGCATTACTACAGACTCCTGAATCATACATCTGATTATTGCATCCGCATCTTTCATGTCTTTACATACATCTGGATGAAATTCCTTGACCTGAAACATGAAAAAGAATTTGATATTATAATAACCATAGCATAGTAACGGGGCATCTTCAAACATTCTCAATATAATAAATCATGAAGACCCATTATAACAAATAAACTTACAACTCCTCCTACAGTAATTAATTAAATTTTCTAAAATTCCTATCATATGACACGATATCGCGGTTCTAGTGTTAGGAGGAACCTGGGTTCCGGCACAGGTGGAGAGTGGATAGAGTTAAAAACCCTTCCTTGTTCACAAAAGAAAAAGGAATGTATTATTAAATTTATTTAAAAAAAACATTGTATTGTTAAGAAAAAAACACACCATCTAGTAAAAACCTGCACAACTTGAACTAGAGTGCATTTGCAAAACCATAGATGAATAGATAAAGCATCCTTAAAATGTGTCAATTAAGCAGGTAATGACAGAATGGGACACATCCATTGAGGCAAAAATCATGCCTGCTCTTCAAGATTTTAGATGCTATCATTGCCACAAGTACATTAAACTGGAGACAACAGCAATTCAAAGTCCTGCAGATGAATATGACATGCAAGATTTACCCTCCAATGTCAAATAATTTGATCACAAGTTTCCATTATACTGTACCAACCACTGACAAAAACACAGCATGCGAGGCTAGGCACAACAACAGCAATTGCAGGCAATAGCATCCAAGCAGGACATAATAAGACTGTGCAAAGTTGGAAGATGAGAGAAGGTTGGAAAAATTCAATAATCTAATGGCAGAAACTGACAGAAGAAAAGAAGATTTTGAACTGAAGGTGGAATGATATGCCAGACAAGCTACAGGGGGAGAGACTACGAGCTTTGCACATGTTCTTGCTTAATTGGGGAGGTCTAAGAGAGGAGGAGATAAGGGAATCAAGTTCCTCGAAGTAGGTGGAGTGATGCCTGTTTTCAGTCTTTGTTTTCCCATGCACCAGACTTTTCTTCTAGGGATGTATCATCTCGTTCTTTTGTTGCATTATTGACACTCCAGATGTGCTTCACATGATGCTTGTTTTTGGTGCATTGCAGCAGCTGAGGGGATTTGCTCTGGCTGCCTGATACTTATCACTGGCCAAACAACCAATCAAAGGGCATAACAAGCCAATCTTTCCTTATCTTTGCCTTTGCAAGTTGAGCTACCTGCAAGCTCTAAAAGACAAAAATAAGGTCACTACGTCATGGAATATTAGAACAGTAGCATTGGCAGTCACATCCTTGATACTTCTGCATAAGAGAACTGCATGGTTCTCAACATTTTGGACCATAAATACTCTACACATCCTTAGATACAAGCTTCTCCGAAGGATAAAATATATCGATCTCATCATCCCTGAGAATACATAGTATCTGCAAAGTTAAATAAAACAAGCTGAACATCATGGAGAAGGGATGCAAAAAAAAATAAAAATCAAATAGTCTGTGTTGATACTCTTGTGATTCTTTGGCCATGAATGCCAGCATATGGTCTACTTTCACTTTTATCATCAACCTTGCTTTTCAGGTCCTGCAACATAGTTGTGTGAAACAGCATTTTTGATATCTGACATGGATGGTGTAACCAGACAAAGTTGATGAGGTAGACATTGACGGTATTTAGTAGTGTTTCTAGGAAAGTGACACAGCCACCTGAAGAATTTTTAATAACAAGTTACCAAGATTGATGCTTAAATTGCATAGATCCCGAACAAACTAGAGATATTGTGCCCTCATTACACACACACCATAGCATTTAGATGGTCCTCATACTTTTATATTATCCTATATCTTTCTCTAATTTTTATAATTTCCTATACTTTTTGTTATTTATTATGATTTTCCATGTTTTCTCTAATTTTTATTTAACTAACATTACTCTTGTAATGTTATATGAGAGAGACATAATGAGACAAAGCAAATAAAAACCACAGATTCATCTATCATCTGTTGAGAATAGCCTTTCCCTTACATGTATGGACATACTAACTTGAACCCTAAGAAAGCTAGATTTTCTTTTGATCAACTGGTTTAATTAAGCAAATTCCACCCTTAAAAAAGAAATAACACTTACATTATAATTCGATTCTAAGCACTTCTAGGCCACGAGAATCTGGTCAAAATAAACACTACTAGTGCATAAACTTCTCTAAAAGATGCTTCGTCTTGAGGAACCCTCAATATCACATATGATTCAGCTACAACAGAACACTCAGAACTCAAGTTATGACCCCCAAAATGTAAGCTTACACCAAAATACAATCCATTTAGTACCACCTACGAACAAATACGGGTTCTGATACAATTGAATATGAGTGCATGAAAAAGAGATTGACATATATATTGTAAATAATGTAAATATATGTAAATACAGGTAAATAATGTAAAGAGATTGACATATATAATGTAAATACAGGTAAATAATGTAAGCTTGCACCAAAATACAATACATTTAGTACCACCTACGAACAAATACTAGTTCTGATACAGTTGAACACGAGCGATAGCAAGAATGTATGACTATTTTAAAGAACTACTTACAACACACTTACAAAAGCATAATCTAGCCATGAGAATTTAATTTTTTCAAAAAAGCTAGAAAGAAAGTAAGTCGCACCTTCTTGAGTTGAAATGGATCGAGTGCCTGATGGTTGAACTCTCTGAAATGCAAGCTCAAGCATCTTTTCCTCTCTTCTTTTTCCGCCTCACCGGCAAAAGCTCGCGACGAGTCCACGGAGCATAATTTGCGTCGATCCTAGCCGACAAAAACCCTCTGCTGCTCTCCTTCCCTGACCAGAAAAAACCCTCCAATCCCTCTGCTGCTCTCCTTCCCTGACCGGAAAAAACACAGCCCGTACCCAAGAAAAAACCCAAATCAGAACCTAAAATCTCCTCTAATCTTCCTCTGTTGCTCTCCTTCCTTGACCGAAACTAACCCACACCGCCCCAAAATCCCAGATGCCCAAGAAAAAAAAAACAAAAACCTAAAATCCCCGCTGTTTTCCCCCTGCTCTCCTTCCCTGACCGGAACAAAACAAAAACCTAAAACCCCAATGAAGCTAAGAACCATCCGATCTCCCTCTGCTGCTCTCCTTCCCCACAGATCTTGGAAAAAGAGAATGAAATGAAAAGCAAAGAGTTTACCGTAAAATTTTTCCCTCTTTCCTTTGTTCTTCGTTGATTTTTCCTCTGTTTTCCCCGGTTTTTCTGCTGCTTCCTGAGTCTCGATCGGGTGGGAGACTTGGAGCGGCGGAAGAGGGAAGCTTGGACACCGGCGCCGTTGGGGAGGACAGGTGGGTATCCGCCGGGCCCCCGCTACGGGTGGGTGGAGGAGGGTGGGCACCCGCCGGCCTCCGAGCGAGAGTGAGAGAGCGGGAGAGAGAGAGAGAAAGGGTGGTGGGCAGCCGCCGGCCTCCGAGCGAGAGAGAGAGACGGGGGAGAGATTTACCGTGTGGGGCAACGGGGCGGCTGAGAGAGAGAGGGAGAGAGGAGCGAGAGGCCAAGGGGGATGGCGACGAAATAAGCACTAGGGTTTTTTTAATTAACAATAAATTAAAATTTAATTACAATTCAGTTATAAAATTATATTTTAATTTTTTTAAATTAATTTATAATTTCATGCGGTATGTATATATATATATATTTTTTTTTTGATTTCGACCCCTCGAGTTATTCATCAATCAATTCACCATATGATAATTAATTAATATTTAAATTAAATTTAATATATCTAATATATATATATATTAATATAAAAATATTTGTCTTCAATCATTATGTGCAATCAAAATAGATACCTTCATCCGCCATGCATCCCTAACTGTGCAATCAAAATAGATACCTTCATCCGCTATGCATCCCTAACTGACAAATCGATCAGGTTGATTTATGACTCGACTTGATCCGATCCATACAGACTTGATCCAAACTATTTTAAAGGATCCATGAATCTGAATCGAACTTTAAAATTAGATCATTCTATTTTTCAAATCGAGTCTAGATTTATGAACATATTAATCCGAGCCGATCCATCCCGATCCATGGATTTAAGTTAGCAACGATACTCAAATCTATTGTTACTCCATTATAAATTTATAATTCTTTTATTTTTAAATTAATAATAGAGGTGAAACGGAGTTCCATCATAAATTTTTTATTTTCACATTAACAATAAGATAACTTCGATTGTAAATTCATTATAAGCTTATCAAAATATTAATAATTTTTTTAATAAATTATTAGCAATAGAAATTGAGTCTATTGTAAATCTGTTGTAATATTTAGTTGCTAATCCATTATAATTTCGTTGCTAATAATATGCGAGAACCTTCCATAAAATTTAGCAACTATTTTTAAATCCATTGTTATTCCATTACAAACTTTTCATTTCTAATCCGTTGTAAATCTATTGTAAATTTATTTTTTCAAGATTAGCAACGAAATTAAGTATTCTATTTTAAATCCATTGCTGATTAATAACTGATTAAAAATGGATTTTGTCCGTTGCAAAATTTTTGTTGTTAAACAGCATTTTTCTTGTGGTGAGGCTGATGCGAGATAGCCTAAAAAAAATAAAGAAAAGACTAAGCTTCCTTCCGTTCGTCAACAATAAATCACGTTCGGTCGTGGCACATTATTTTCAAGACAGACAGTATAATTGCCTATACTCTACTCAGAAGGCATGACTGATTGACATGAGACCAAAGCATGATCAATCTAAATGATGCTGATGAATGTTATTTTAGAGATCAGTAAATAACTAATAATAATAAAATAAATAGATAAATAGTAGAAATTAAATATGCTCATGAATAATTGCAAAAAGAAAAATATAAATGGAATGAAGGATAGCAAGAAATTAAGCCCATAAGAAAATCCAGAAAAAAAGATAAGAAGAATTTGGATCGTGGTAGTTAAAAAACTACCCTGATTAGGACTCTTAATCTTTTAACCAAGCAGATCTATCAATAAAGAATTGGATCTTTACCAATATCGGATCTAAAAAAAAAATAAATAAAAATCAGAGATCAGTTGAGAAGGAATGAAGGTCCTTATCAACATTTGATCTGTAGAATAATAGATCATTCTTTCTCTCTCTACATAATAGATAAAAATCTTAGAGGAGACATATCTTATTTTGGTGGAATAAGCTTATGTTGGTAGATAGTGAAGACGAATTGATGTCGTAGGAACACTGAATCTCAAGAAAATGAAGATTAAAGAGATAGAAAAAGATGGGCCTCACATCATTTCCTCGTAGGGCGATTTTGGGTCTCACACCCTCTCTCTCTCAGAGCGATCAACACAAATGTTTGTGAAAATTATAAAGTAATTCATTCATTCATTCATTATCTCATTTATGAAAGATATATGGATTTATATAGGACCCTAGGGTCCTATTTCTTTAGAAATCTTATCTTCTTTATAAGAAAAAAATCAACCCTCTCAACAAAAACATAAAATATTATGTATGATTTTCAAATACAATAATATATCATATCTATCTTTTATGAAACCATAAAAAGAAATCCCTTAAAATAAAAGATTCTCTAAGAAATTAAAGAAAAAAGGACTATAACGCTTGATACCTGAAGGAAAATCCTGATTTCCCGGTCCAGGTTCGTCCAGATCTGATTAGATCAAGAGATATATTTCAAAAATTTTTCTCTTGATCTCAATCAGATCTTGATATATTTCAGATCTGATTCTTATTATTTTAATAAATAAAATAAAATAAGATAAATTAAATCAAATTTAATTTACCTGATTTGGGTAATCCTATTACCCTGTAGATGATCCTGATTGCAGCGGAAGGTTCTGGATCTTAGCCACGCAAGCGCCTGGCCTCTACCGGTATCCACTCGGGTTGGATCTGGAGATCCTCTTCTTCTCTATCACACCTCCAAAAATCAGATCTGGATCTGATCTGGAGGATCTTCAAAACTCTTTTGAAGATCTGCAGTCGTCCTTTTGCAGCAGCGCAGCCTTCTTGCTTTTGATCGCCTTTCCTTGATCTGAATCGCACCAACCTAAGTCCAAAACTCTTTTGGACGTGGAGAGCAAGGGGAGAAGAGACTATGGCATGGAGAAGGAGGGGAGAGGCAGCCTTGGGGCGTGGGGTTTCTCAATTGAATTGCATTCACTTGAGGGTTGGGCGCAGGGTCTTATTTATAGACCTCTTGTGATCCAACTCCTCTTCCTCTCAACCAATCACAACCCTTTGTGAAATCAGATCTAAATCTGATTGGTTGGAATAGAGACCCCTGGATTCCTCCTTAGAGGGCGCCTAAGACCAGTCAAACTTGGATTCTTAGTAGAACTCTGAATTGGAATCCAAAAGGGAGGTGGAGTCCTTGTCCAACAAGGACTCCTAGGCGCCTCCTACTTGGGCTCACGCCACCCTTGGCGTGCGCCCTTCTCCTTGCCAGGTTCTGGCAGGGGGACAGGCCCCCACCAGCTCTCCAATAGGTGCATGACATGTGGTCAAAAGTCAAAGGGTCAATGGTCAACGTTTGACCAGTCAAAGGTAGACTTTTGACCAAAGTCAAAGAACAAGAAATGGCAGGTGACCAAAAATGGCAGGTAATGTCTTACAAAATAAGACAACCTATTTCTGACTTGGACAACCTCCAGTCAGACCATATGAAGGCCTCTGATTGAGCACAAACTCCTTTGGCTCAGTCAGGACAACTTATTTATGATAGTAAAAGAAGAACGTTAGGTTCAATCGAGTGCTAGCACGATTTCCTTGAACCTAATTGAATCTCATTCAGATCAATTGAACTAGATCAGTTCAATTGATGATCACCAGATTCAAACCCTTGTTTGTGTGACCCAGTTAGGTTCAGTTCTGTATGGTAATGGGATATGTCATGATCTCTATCATCGACATCATCGAAACTCCTTTCGATGGATCAGAACTCTTCTGATTCGAACAGCTAGAATGATCGATCATCTAAATCATTCTAATTGCTCCCAAAATCCACCAGTGACACCTAGCAGTATATGGTGGCAACCCATCAGAGCTGAATGCGAACCTCTTGGTGCAGCTACCTGTGTGATTAAGTTCTTCTATCTTGAGCCCCGATCAGATTAGGGTTAAGGTGAACTCGTCAAACCCTAGTCTCTGTCATATGATGTAATCATTCGATTCGAGTCCAATGTGAAAATCTAAATAGAAACTCTTTCTATTATTTCACTCTGCCATGGCCATGGGCTTTCTGGACTTGATTCTCATGATCATCATAGGGCTGCTCCTCTACCACCGAGGTAGATAGATTCCATCTTGATGCAATCCAGTTCCTACAATGAACATGCTATAGCCAACATACACCTCAGGGTTCCATATGGCTAGGAGACCGAGTAATGGTGTAGTCAAACTATAACACCCTCAAGGTGAACTGCCGATGCATCTCAGGTCAAAGAACCAGACACACTACTGCAGCATCGAGTCAGTCATTGACGAGAAGGTAGACTCCCTAATGACTACTCGAGGTGGTCACGCTCAGTGCCCTCGTTCTCTAACGAGTACCTGTACTCTCGCTCCGGTGTCTCCACACCGTAGACTCAAGACTCATCTACTAAAGAGAAGCGATTGTACACCAACCTTCCGGATCAATCACCATCCTCGTGATGATCCTATGGTCGGGAGCATGTTTATGAGTTAATAATGATTATTCATGTCTTAAATTTTCAACTCTTGAAAATATGAATTATCATTACCATTAACTCAAAGGATGTATCACAGACACTAAATACACATATGTGATAGAAAATAACCCATTTTATTGATTATAGTCAAAATTATAATTTTGCCCCTAGAAGTGTATTACAAGTGTCAGCCAATTCTGGCTTCTAGGGCACATATATCTAACAATCTCCCACTTGTCCTAAAGCCAATTGGCTACAAGTCTAAGTCCCATCTTCTCAAGGTGGGCTTCGATCTTCTGCTGGCCCAACGGCTTTGTAAGTGGGTCTGCCACATTATCTGCGGAGTTGACTCTCTTGACCTCAACGTAACCTTTCTCAAGGTAATCGCGGATGAGATGGTATCGCCGCTCAATGTGCTTGGACTTTCTGGTGAGACCTCGGCTCCTTAGCAAGGGCTATGGCGCCATTGTTGTCGCAGTAAAGAGGAATGGCATCTGATGGCATTACTCCAATTTCTGCAGCAAACTTCTTGTACCAGAATGCTTCCTTTGCAGCCTCTGATGCAGCGATATATTCTGCTTCCATGGTGGAATCTGCTATCACAGTTTGCTTGGAACTCTTCCAGCTGACAGCTCCACCATTGCACACAAACAGACTTCCAGATGTCGACTTTCGATCATCTATATCGGACATGAAATCCGAGTCTGTGTATCCCTGGACTTGGAGTTCTCCATTACCAAAGACCAACATCATATCCTTAGTTCTTCTCAAGTACTTAAGGATACATTTCACAGAAGTCCAGTGTTCTTCACCTGGATTTGACTGATATCTGCTTGTGACACTCACAGCATGGGCTATATCAGGTCGTGTACATAGCATGGCATACATGAGGCTCCCTATTGCAGAAGCATAAGGGATCTTGCTCATGCGTTCTATTTCCTCAGGTGTGCTGGGGCACATCTTCTTGGAAAGATGAATACCATGTCTGAAGGGTATTAATCCCCTCTTAGAGTTTTCCATACTAAACCTCTTTAGTACTTCCTCTATGTACATCTTCTGTGAAAGTCCTAGCATCCTATTCGGTCTATCCCTATAGACCTTAATTCCTAGAATAAAGGATGCTTCACCTAGGTCTTTCATGGAGAATTCCTTGGACAACCACATCTTGACTGATGTCAACATGGGAATATCATTCCCAATAAGGAGGATGTCATCCACGTACAATACGAGGAAGACAACAGCGCTCCCACTGACCCTTTTTGAAAACACATGGTTCCTCTTCATTTTTGATGAAACCAAACTTTTTGATCACATCATTGAAACGAGTGTTCCAGCTCCGAGATGCTTGCTTAAGTCCATATATGGACCTTTGCAGCTTGCAAACCTTGTGATCAGTATCACTGGATGTGAAACCTAGCGGCTGTTCCATATAGATATCTTCCTCAAGATATCCATTTAGGAATGCCGTTTTCACGTCCATTTGCCATATTTCATAATCGAAATAGGCTGCAACGGCAAGCAATGTGCGGATGGATTTTAGCATAGCTACTGGGGAAAAGGTATCCTGATAGTCAATGCCTTCGCGTTGACTATAACCTTTTGCCACTAGTCTAGCCTTGAATGTCTCCACATTCCCATCTGCACCAATCTTTCTCTTGAAGATCCATTTACACCCAATAGGTACTATACCTTCTGGTGGATCTACCAAGGTCCAGACTTGGTTTGAGTGCATCGAGTCAATTTCTGACTGCATTGCCTCTAGCCATTTCTCGGAGTCGATATCTGATATCGCCTCGTTGTAGGTTTTGGGATCATCACCATGAGCACCATTACCTATGAGGAACATTTTCCTCTACTCCTCTCTGAAATAATACCTAAGTATCTTTCAGGGGGACGGGAAAACTCTTTCCGATCTACGAGGTGGAGGAGGTAGTGTTCTTATTGGCTCAACCTGATTTGGTTCCAATTGGTCCTTAGCTCGTTGTACTTGTGAGACTTTCTCATCAAGCTTAATCTGCTTTCCAATGCCGCTATCTTGAATAAACTATTTTTCAAGAAAGATGGCATGTCGACTCACAATCACATTGTGGTCTTCTGGAATGTAGAAATAGTATCCTAATGACTCTTTAGGATATCCTATGAATCGAGCTCTAAAGGACCTAAACTCTAACTTGTCCGCTTGTTGTCTTTTGACATGAGCCGGACAACCCCAAATTCTGAGATGACTCAGACTTGGTTTCTTACCGTGCCATATCTCATACGGTGTGGTAGGAACGGTTTTAGAGGGAACCCTATTCAGTAGATAGAATTGAAGTTAACAATGAATGTCCCCAAAGAAAATCAGGGAGGTCTGTGAAGCTCATCATGGATCGAACCATATCCAATAGAGTCCGATTTCTCCATTCTGAAACCCCGTTGAGTTGAGGTGTTCCTGGTGGAGTCCATTGAGAGACTATGCCATTTTCCTTAAGATAGTCTAGGAATTCCCGGCTAAGGTATTCACCTCCTCGATCTGATCGAAGAACCTTAATGGGTTTTCCAGTTTGTTTTTCTACTTCATGTCTGAATTCTTTGAACTTTTCAAAAGCTTCAGACTTGTGTCTCATAAGATACACATACCCATACCTAGACAGATCATCGGTAAAGGTAATGAAGTAGACAAAATTGCCTCTAGCCGGCACATCAAATGGGCCGCACACATCAGTATGTACTAGGGCAAGGAGATCTGTGGCCCTCTCCCCATGTCCAACAAAAGGGAGTTTAGTCATTTTGCCTTGAAGACAAGATTCACAAGTTGGATATGACTCAAAAGTCAATGGACTCAATAGCCCATTTTTCTCCAATTTGTTGATCCTATCTTCTGCTATATGACCTAATCTCAGGTGCCATAGATATCTGTCGTTTGGACTATCCCTAGGTCGTTTGGCATTCACGTTTTGCTCGATAGTTAGAAATAGGTACATCAATATGTAGCTGATAAAGACCATTAATAAGGAAACCATTTGCAATTTTATTTCTTTCATAAAGAATGTTACAATGGTCCTTAAAGAAGGTGAATCACATAACCTTCTTGTGCTAAGCATGAAACAGAAATCAAATTCCTGCTAGCTGCAGGCACATAATAACAGTCTTTTAAAACTAAGTCTAAACCAGATGGTAATCGAAGAGGGTATGTTCCCACGGCTACTGCAGCAACTCTTGCTCCATTACCGATGCGCGTAGGATCATGTCTCCATCCCTCAGCCTCCTGCTATCCTCAAGACCCTGCATAGAAGTGCACAGATGAGCACTAGAACCAGAGTCAAGCACCCAACTGGATGCAGAAGAAACCGTAAGGTTAGACTCAATAACGAGCATACCTCCAGAAGGACCTTCCTTCTTGTTCTTCAGGGTGGCCAGGTAAGTAGGGCAGTTCCGCTTCCAATGGCCGTCGCTGTTGCAATGGAAACACTTTCCTTTGCCATCGGCCTTTTTCTTCGGTTCTGCCTTCTTCTTCTTTGATCCTTCCACCTTTTGCTTTTTCACAGACTTCTTTTTCTTTCCATAAGACTTTCTTTTGGAAGAAGTCCGTTCCATAGCAAGAACTGAGCCTTTAGAACCTTTCATAGAAAGCTCAGCGGTAACCAGCATATTCATTAACTTCGGCCAAGGAATTTTGAAGTTTATGCATGTGGTAATTCATGATGAATTGCCCATATGCATCAGTCAAGGATTGCAGAATAATATCGTTCTGCAGATCCAAGTCCAACTTCACACCGAGCTTCTCAAGCTCTTCCATGTCCTTGATCATTGTCAGACAGTGATCTTGGACTGACTGCCCATCACGCATCTTAGCCTTAAAAAGTCATTTCGTGACTTGATATTTGGCTGCGCGACTCTGTTCACCAAACATCTCCTGCAGGTGAGCCAACATTTGGCGAGCAGTCCCGATATCTTCATGTTGGCGCTGGAGCTCATCAGACATCGAGCCCAACATGTAATATCTGGCCTTATTATCTTCGTCAATCCATTTTTTCCAGAGACGCTCTCTGTTCAGTGGATGGACGGGCTGGTAAGGTGGGAGGGTCCTGGTCCAAAACATGGGTTAACTTCTCTGAACCCAAAATAATTTTGTAGTTCCTGAGCCAATCTTTATAATTGGGTCCAGTCAGTCTATGTGTGTCCAGGATACGTGCCAATGGGTTGGACGCAGACATTTTCCTGTAGAGAGTCAAAGATTCTAGTTAGATACTGTAATTTTGACTTGACCAATTTGTTTAGGGATTTTATTTTTAAACAAATTAGCTCCCACTATTTTCTCGGATCCCTACACTCCCTCTGTAGAGATGCGAAAAATCTCCACGATTAATGATTTCTAGTGGGTGGTGCGGTCTCACCAACTGACTCATCACCTCACCTAACAGTTATTGGTGATGGGTTAGCCAATGAGTGAACAACTCTTGTTCAATGATTCTCTAATCATGGTGCACCCAAACTTGGTCTCTAATTCATGAATCTCACCGTATCCGGAATATTGATCCACTCCTTAGTTAAGTCAGACCCACCATTTGCATAGACTGGGTTCCTAATTGAGTCTCTCACCGTATCCGAAATATTGAGCCCAACTCATCCTCCAGCCCATAGCATCCAATGCCTAATAGACATGGTTGCATCTTCCCGGTGCAACTGAGCCACTGTATCCAGCCGAGAACAATCAACCCCGGGAAGGGCCCGCACATCTACAATGGTGGAAGACCTCAGACTTAATCTTTTCTTAGGGAGAATTGATTCAGATCTCATTAAACTAGACTTGGCTTAGTCATAACAATTATGACTAACCTAGTGGCATGGGTTAGCTCGGATTATTGACCACCTCAGATCAGAACTGTGTCAACAGATATGGCCAGGTAAGTGAGACCGGTGGAAGGAATATGCCATTAACTCGTACAAGAACGCATTCAGGTCGAGTAGCTTCCAATTAAAAACCAGTCGGTCGTATGTGCCAAACTTACCTTAGACACCAAATTGTTGAGTCAGAACCAATTGGGTTAGCCTACAATCCAGACTCTAACCTCTGAGCCTAATTAGGTCTTGCTTGATCGTGACTCGATCTTGACCCAGACTTAATCCTATTAGGCTGGTCAATTTAAGCATTGTTGATCCCATCTAACCAACTCTTGATTCGGTTTGATCAACCGCTTAGACCTAATTGAGCTACCCAAGCCCGAACCCAGTATTATGAATATGTCTTAGATCTGAAAATTCTCAATTTTAGACCTAATTAATATTCCATAAACTTAATTCTTAATTAAGTAGGGTTCATAAACAAAATATGCACAATAAATCCTAGGGTTTCAGGATCTAGGGTTTTGCAGAAAGTAAGTTTTGGGTTTCTGATTAAGGACGAACACGCAGCACCCCTACACATCATAAGAACACCCCATCGAATGGAAAGAGAGGGCCTTTAAACCCTTCTTCGTTCTTATGACCGGACGGCCAAGAGGAACGCCTTAATCAGGAACATGTAATACTACAAAATAGTTATTAGATCTATATCATATATCTCATATACAAATTTAGATCTAATCATGGCATATTTTGCATACATCTCATGTATCATAATCATGCATATTTTCAGATCTAAATTATCTCATAATAATCTAAAAAATTAGATTTAAATTGATCTAATCAAAATAAATTCTAATCTAGACAATTATGTAGAACTATTCTACAACTAGTCTAGACATCATGCATCAATCATATCTCATATGATATTTAAAATTAAATAATTTTTATTTGCTATTTTTTAGATGTTATTATAACACTTATAATATCAAAAAATAGTAAATAAAAAGATCTAAAATATGATTTAATCAGATTAAATCAAAAACATGCAAGACTATTCTATAGAACTATTCTATTCTTAGAACTAGTCATGCATATCTTCTGTAATCTTAGATCCAAATCATTTAATTTTAATTTTTTCTGATTTCAGATCTGATCACATCTCATGTGACATCTGAAAATCACTTTATTTTCTAATTAAAATAAAATTTAAAATCAGATCTAAACAATTTAGAACCTGAACCATGGCTCTGATACCAGTTGAAGGGAAAATCCTGATTTTCCGGGTCCAGGTTCGTTCAGATCTGATCAGATCAAGAGATATATTTCAAAAATTTTTCTCTTGATCTCAATCAGATCTTGATATATTTTAGATCTGAATTCTTATTATTTTAATAAATAAAATAAAATAAGATAAATTAAATCAAATTTAATTTACCTTGATTTGGGTAATCCTATTACCCTGTTGATGATCCTGATTGCAGCGGAAGGTTCTGGATCTAGCCACGCAAGCGCCTGGCCTCTACCGGTATCCACTCAGGGTTGGATCTGGAGATCCTCTTCTTCTCTATCACACCTCCAAAAATTAGATCTGGATCTGATCTGGAGGATCTTCAAAACTCTTTTGAAGATCAGCAGTCGTCCTTTTGCAGCAGCGCAGCCTTCTTGCTTTTGATCGCCTTTCCTTTGATCTGAATCGCACCAACCAAGTCCAAAACTCCTTTTGGACGTGGAGAGCAAGGGGAGAAGAGACTATGGCATGGAGAAGGAGGGGAGAGGCAGCCTTGGGGCGTGGGAATTTCTCAATTGAATTGCATTCACTTTTAGGGTTGGGCGCAGGGTCTTATTTATAGACTAACTTGTGATCCAACTCCTCTTCCTTCCCAACCAATCACAACCCTTTGTGAAATCAGATCTAAATCTGATTGGTGGGAATAGAGTCCCCTGGATTCCTCCTTAGAGGGTGCCTAAGACCAGTCAAAGTTGGATTCTTAGGAGAACTCTAATTGGAATCCAAAAAGGAGAGGTGGAGTCCTTGTCCAACAAGGACTCCTAGGCGCCTCCAACTTGGGCACACGCCACCCTTGGCGTGCGCCCTTCTCCTTGCCAGGTTCTGGCAGGGGGACAGGCCCCCACCAGCTCTCCAATAGGTGCATGACATGTGGTCAAAAGTCAAAGTGTCAATGGTCAACGTTTGACCAGTCAAAGGTAGACTTTTGACCAAAGTCAAAGAACAAGAAATGGCAGGTGACCAAAAATGGCAGGTAATGTCTTACAAAATAAGACAACCTTTTCTGACTTGGACAACCTCCAGTCAGACCATATGAAGGCCTCTGATTGAGCACAAACTCCTTTGGCTCAGTCAGGACAACTTATTTATGATAGTAAAAGAAGAACGTTAGGTTCAATCGAGTGCTAGCACGATTTCCTTGAACCTAATTGAATCTCATTCAGATCAATTGAACTAGATCAGTTCAATTGATGATCACCAGATTCAAACCCTTGTTTGTGTGACCCAGTTAGGTTCAGTTCTGTATGGTAATGGGATATGTCATGATCTCTATCATCGACATCATCGAAACTCCTTTCGATGGATCAGAACTCTTCTGATTCGAACAGCTAGAATGATCGATCATCTAAATCATTCTAATTGCTCCCAAAATCCACCAGTGACACCTAGCAGTATATGGTGGCAACCCATCAGAGCTGAATGCGAACCTCTTGGTGCAGCTACCTGTGTGATTAAGTTCTTCTATCTTGAGCCCCGATCAGATTAGGGTTAAGGTGAACTCGTCAAACCCTAGTCTCTGTCATATGATGTAATCATTCGATTCGAGTCCAATGTGAAAATCTAAATAGAAACTCTTTCTATTATTTCACTCTGCCATGGCCATGGGCTTCTGGACTTGATTCTCATGATCATCATAGGGCTGCTCCTCTACCACCGAGGTAGATAGATTCCATCTTGATGCAATCCAGTTCCTACAATGAACATGCTATAGCCAACATACACCTCAGGGTTCCATATGGCTAGGAGACCGAGTAATGGTGTAGTCAAACTATAACACCCTCAAGGTGAACTGCCGATGCATCCTCAGGTCAAAGAACCAGACACACTACTGCAGCATCGAGTCAGTCATTGACGAGAAGGTAGACTTCCCTAATGACTACTCGAGGTGGTCACGCTCAGTGCCCTCGTTCTCTAACGAGTACCTGTACTCTCGCTCCGGTGTCTCCACACCGTAGACTCAAGACTCATCTACTAAAGAGAAGCGATTGTACACCAACCTTCCGGATCAATCACCATCCTCGTGATGATCCTATGGTCGGGAGCATTTTATGAGTTAATAATGATTATTCATGTCTTAAATTTTCAACTCTTGAAAATATGAATTATCATTACCATTAACTCAAAGGATGTATCACAGACACTAAATACACATATGTGATAGAAAATAACCCATTTTATTGATTATAGTCAAAATTATAATTTTGCCCCTAGAAGTGTATTACAAGTGTCAGCCAATTCTGGCTTCTAGGGCACATATATCTAACAATTTAGGATTTGAAATCACTTTTTCTCCGGTAGCCAAGAGAATACCAGCGTGAAAGTTTTTAAATTTACAAAACCAAGGTCCAGCTAAATAAATGATCAAAAGCTAATTCTAAATCAAAAGAACTGAAACTAAATAACTAAAGTAGAGTTAATCTGATGTGACTTCTTCAATCCAAATTGAATCTAAATTATGTCCCCAGCTTCTAATAGCTTTGGTATCCACACCAGATGGTCTTTAATTGAGAGCTACTCACACTAATTCGGTCTTTGATGAGTTAATGGCATATCTCTCCTATCGATCTCAATTACCTGGCCTTCTTGGTGAAGTTATATTTTGATCAGATCACTTGACAATTCGAGCTAACTCATGTTAACTAGGTAAATCAGTATGACTGATTTAGGTTCTCCTCGACTAGCCTATCTATGGTCTATATTAATCTAACTTGGTGAAGTCAGTGGGAGGTGTTATGAATTATTCTTGGACTTGTGGAAATTCTTGTACCTTCTACCAATCCTAAAGAAACAAGTTTGAGAGGATAGCAAGCAGGATGAAGATTAGAAGATTGGTAGATTTGGGCGGCAGTAGAGAGACAAAGAGAAGAAGCTAGGATTTCAGGAAGAAAAGGGATTTCTATTCCGATCATTAAAAACATTACATATGCAAAGTATATATAGACACTCTGAGCCAATATGACTCAGCACTTAAAAGCTTTTATAGGCTAACTCATATATGAAAGCACTCACCCAAGCCCATGTACATCCATGTCTTGTATGCTCTCATCCCTTGGACTAAAGATCTAGCCCAATATATTAATTAGCCACCTTAAAACCTCTTAAACCAGGCCTTAAGATCACTTGGATTAAATCCAATCCAAGATCAAACAAAAAATTCCGTGTTCATCTATCCGCCTGATCGAGCTGGCTTGATAAAGACTCAAACTGGCTCGACAGTCTGTCAAGCCATAGAATCTTAAAACATGTTTTCTATTTGACTGAGAAAGCCAACTCAATTTCAGTCCAAGCTAGCTCGATCTTAGCTCGAGCTAGCTCGACTTGTATCCGAGCTAGCCCAATAGTATGTCAGTCCTCTATCTCGACTGATACAACTCCAGTCAATCCTAGCTTTCAGGAGCCACTACTTTGATTCCTTCATGGTCTTCCAAGTCTTGAGAGCACTATCCTTGCTCTTTCAATCTCCACCTTGGTGCCCCAAGTCTTGAGGCAACTCTATCCTGTCTATCAAACACATTGATTTCATACATCTATGAAAGCTATCCTATGAAAGTATTTTTGCCGGTGCATCCGCTAGATTCTTCTTGGTGTAGACCTTCACCAGCTCCACCTGGCCTTCTTCCATAAGCTTTTTAATCCAGTGGTACCTTATGTTGATGTACTTCATCCTTGCATAGTAAATAGAGTTTTGAGCAAGTAACAATGCACTCTGGCTGTCATAATGCACCTGACGGCCTCCTGCATGAGATCCATCTCTAATGCTAATTTCTTCAACTATAGAGCCTCCTTTGCTGCCTCTATGACACCAATATATTCCATCTCAGTAGTGGATAAGGCTGTGATGAGCTACAAGCATGATCTCCACGAAATCGAACCTCCAAATAGGCTAAACACAAAATCTATCGTTGACTGCCGAGAGTCTACATCTCTATCGAAATCTACATCCACAAACCCTCTTATCTATCCCTGAGCTTTCTTGAACATATTAGAGAGTTCCTTAGCTCTATCTTGCTATCCATAGCAGATGCCAACTCTAATAGTATGTAGGATGCAGTGCAGGGTTTGCAGTGCTACTTTCAAAAAAAATTTTAAAAATAACAAAGATGCAGTAGAAGAAGTAATTAATCTAATTAATTACCTATTGATCATATCAAAATATTATATTCTACACTAAGGATCTAAACATAATATACATGTATATATATAGATCTAAAAAATAAAACTATATAGCAAACTATTTACTACATTAATGTGTTTAGAACACAATACCTTTTTCGTAGATAGTCAATCATCACGATCTAATCATTATCGAGGAGTTTTGCTAGTCACGACATAGCTACATAGATATCTGGCCTCCACGAATCTTCCACATGAGGCTTCTGATCCTGATCGGCTTCCCACATGTGCTAGCTCGATATCGAAGTCTTTCAGGGGCTATTTTGATCGAATGACTTTGATCTTCATCTATGGGCTTCATGCATACTCCGGGTTGCTGATAGATGCAGTAGAGAGGGAGAGGAGGTTCTCTCTAAAGTTTCATGGGCTTTGGATGCTCGTAGCTCATGCAATATCTTTCCAAATCCTAGGTCAAATACCTAGGGCTGCACTCAATAAAAACCCTGCATTGGTCCCTCTCTAATTTTTCCTTCTCACGGGAATTTTAAACTTTTTTCCATGCACACAAAGTCTCATGGAAGTCATCTACTTCTTTTCAGATCAATTGCACATGTCCCAAAAATCTCTCCTTTTTATTTTGTGCCAAACAGTGTCACATACGCATGGGAAGATGAGAACAAGTTGGTTGCTAGTTTTGAATTCAAATATCATTTTAATCCAAAACTTCAACCAACTGAATTTAAACTTAATTAGGATGTGGAAAGGAGTTGTGCGCCCACTCTTCAGCAAAGAAAAGTCCATGAGAAACCCCTTTCACGTGGAGATAATGGGCGCACAAAAGTTTAGGTGGCGCAGGGATAAGATATGGTTGTTGTTGATCCAAATTCAAACTCTTTTTGAATTTGGATGGCAACTAACCATAACTTATCCCTAGAGGACGTGGAAAGATCAGTCAAAACCTCTTATGTGCATGGAAGAAAAGGTATGAGAGAATTTAAATGGAGCATGGGGTTAAATGTGGCGCATGGGAAGACTAGTCAAAGTAGTCTTTGAATTCTAAACTTCAACCAACTAAACCAACCCAATCAAAATTGGTTAGGTCCAATTAGACTAAATTAAATCCAACACATTTAGGCATAATTAGATTTCAATAAAATTAAGAATTGATCAAGCCCAACCTTTGATCAAATTAGGGATCAAACCTCCTCGACGATTAGGTCATCTCATAACCTAATCGAGTTAAACCCAACTGAATCCAATTCAATTGGACTTGAACCAAAAATAATTACTCAATCAAATTGAGTTAATTAGTGATCAAATTACTAATTAAATCTCTTATGAATATAGAATCCAAATCCGGTGGATATCCGAACAATCGAGTCCATCGATATGAAATCCTAATCGAAGAGTCCCAAATCAGTAGAACTCTTGATCTCGGTACTCAAAATGAGTGGAACTCATGATCATAGAGTCCAAACTCTCGATCAGAGAGTTTCAGATAGGTGGAACTCAGAGTTTCAATCCAGTAGGACTCTTGATTGAAGAGTCCCAATCAAGTGGAACTTGATCATAAAGTCCCAATCGAGTGGGACTCCTCACCAGCCATCAGATCAGGTAGGAACCTCTAATGTGTGTGGCTCCATAGATTGAAACCGAAGTCGGTAGCATAGAAACTAATTTCTATACTAATCAAAGTGATTATCTAGTAATGGTACCCGATGTTCGGTTAAGTTGAATAGTCGCAATCACAATATTCAGAACCTATGCGAATATGGTTACCATATAATTCTTCCCTTTTGACCTCTGTGCATAGGATAACTTTAGGATTTGACTGTCAACCCTAGAAGATCCATCCAAATCGTGTCTTAAAGCAATTAGTCCTGTGATCCCTCATAAGGACTATCCTAATCAAGATTTTGCTAAATTGAAACACCATTTAATACAACTCCTGAATTCAGGAGTGGTCAATCTCATCTTGATATACGCACCGACTCCTTAAGTACTTGACTGTATGCAGAAATCTTTCGTTACTAAATTAAAAATTTAGATAGTCCAACACCAAAGCACAGTGAGTTGCTTGGAAGTTACCGTGGTGATCTCAGATCAAGGGAACACTTATACCCATATTCCATCGAAGCTAATCTTGATAGAATAAAAGCTTCAGAGTTGGTCATGTTCAGTACAGATGTATCCATACATCTTACTTGCATGTCATACCAGTATCTCAATACTCCTTGGTTATGAGGACAACCAACCTATATGGCATACAATGATCTATACTCGATAAATATTGTCATCCTCAGTAATAACGTATCATTTGATCATGAACAATTTAAGGAATAAATGATAAATCTTTTTTTATTGAATCTAGATAGTCCTAGGAACTTCATCACAACACATGAGTTCATTAGAAGATAATAGAATTTATGATAAAAAAAATGTCAAAACAACTTTTATTAATTTATAATTCATATACTACTATAAAAAAAGAATACGACAGCGGTTCGTAACCACCACCGTAGCACAAAAAATCACTGCCATAAGCTATGGTAGCGGTTAAATAACCGTTGCTATTACAACCATCGTCATATCTCTATAGCAGCGGTTGTTTGAATTGCTGCCATAGATAGCCTACTGTAGCGGTTTATAAATCGCTACAATAGATCGATCTATAGCAGCAATTATGTAACCACTGTCATATATTATCTATAGTAGCGATTATATAACTGCTACCATAGCTAATCTATAGTAGCAATTTTTTAACCACTATCATAGATTTAATACAGTAGTTGACACCGTTTGCATCAGAAATCTATGGAAGCGATTGGTACGGATATAACAATGGTTATAAAACCACTATCGTAGATCTTAAATAATTAAAAAATTAAACTTTTTATTTTTTTATATATTTTACTTGATAAATATAGATATATAACATAAAAAATATAATAAATATAAAAATTATTCTAAAATACTAAAATTTTATTATCGAATAAAATTTATTATGATATTACTTTAAAAAAATAAAATACATCAAAAATTTTTTAAATCTACATCATCGTCGTCGTCACCCAAAGCTAGAGCCAGAGTCAAAGCTGGAATGCGGGCCAATATATCCTCGAAGCTCATGACTCCAAAATACGTGCTGAGCGTCGACATCATATCTCTCACGATATCCTCCAAATGAGATGCACGCTTCTCAGTCCGATCTGCCCACATCACAGCATGATCTGCCCGTGCCAACGCCTCCTCAAGCTCCTTCCGACTGACGATATTGAAAGTCTATAAGGAGATGCTTGCCTCAGATCAGTAGCTGATTGACGTGTGTCTGGGCCTGCATCAGATCCTCCTAGAGTGCTCAGGCCCCAAGATCTAAGATAGATGGTCTAGAGGTATCTGGACCCTCGCTCGTGAGTGCATCTAACTGATCCTGTAATTATAAATTAAAATAAAATTTTATAAGAAATACTATAATACTAATCATATATACTAATATATTTAATACTTACAAAAATACGTTCGATCATGACGTTCATCGGCTTGCCCGTCTTGTCCGTGTGGCTGGATCGAAAGATCTCGCTGTGGTTGGGCATCACTCCATCTCTCATCAGTTATAACAAAGAACAAATTTATTAGAAAGATGATAAAAAATATGAATTTAATTTATCTAATAAGATTTAGAATTAATTACCTCTCTATGCACATAACTGGCCATAAACTCACGACCTAGAGTATGTGTATACTCCTAGGCTGCACAGTTCTCTCGGTTCTAATAGAAAGTAGCCTAACAAGTATTCAAATAAATAATAAATAATATTTAAATAAAACTTTAAGCATATTAAAATATTCAAAAGTTAGGAATTTTATCTCGAACTTCTGACTCCTCCAGTGTCTAACCATCCTCTCCTACTGACTCGGAGGATAGTCCTATATCCAAGGAACAAGCTTTTCTGAAGTATCTCGTCGATGCTCGAGCCATCCTTTATTGAGCTTGACCTTGTAACTCTAGTACAACTCCCCGATCTTCCTCAGTCGGGCATCTCGAGTCCTCTCATGATCGGAGAAGTCGTACCTCTTCTACACAAAGTTATCAGAAATTAGTTACAAAATTATTCTAATCAAACATATATAGTGTAAACATATAAAATGCATAAATATAACTAAGATGCATATACTTACCCATATCTTCTCTCATACTCGATCTCTGATGGCAGGATCCATCAAACGTCAGTCTCTAGGCTCTATGGGAATGATGTCCGATCGCCTCACAAGCACTCCAAAAAAGGAATGCATCTCCTATGCGATCTCCCCTATCGACCTTTCCTTCGCATCGTAATATACCATCACCTGATGCTGGCAGTTCCACACATGTGCCATATGTGTGGGACCATGAAATATCTGACTAGATGATGCACCTACAATGCAAATATGTTATGCAAATATATAAGTGTACAAATACTATATAAAAAATAAAGTTATGCTAATATAATAAAAACGTACATCAGATGCCTGCATAGTAGCATGTGTCTCAAATATGGGCGATGGTAGAGACTCAGCTACCGATAGAGTAGATGCCGTCGGTGGAGTAGATGCCGACGATGGAGGTTCCTGAGCAGCTGATGTCGAGGTAGATGAAGTATGCTCCGACTGCTCCTTGGATGCTGAACTGCATGTAACCCGCTGAGGGACAGGGGTAAAAGCTAGATGGTGTTTCGGTGCCATCATGACCAACAATATTAATGAACATTAATCAATATAACATGTTGAACAATAATATTAGTATAGCATCAATAAATAGTCTCTAATATGTACACTTATCAATTGACGGATCTATTGTTATGTAATGCAATAAACAAAAGCAACAATATATAAACATCCAAAAAATATTATGCAATAAATTCTACAACATGAATTATATTTATAAATAATTAAGGATGAGCAACAGTCGTAGATTCAATCTCTTACGTGAATCTTGGTGTTAATCCAGAAACTTGAAAGAAGAATAAAGTAGATGATGATGGCACCTTAGGGCTTAAAGTTGAAATCTTAGAGAGACATATCAAATTCTATTCATTTAGAAGCCAAGCTGGCTCTGTGCCTGAGACATCTAGCTCGGGTTCTCCCCCAGTCGGCTCGACTATGTATCTGAGTTGGTTTGGCTGCGTATCCGAGCTAGCTTGACTATGTGCCATCCCCTCGATCACTCCCTCTCTCTCTCTCGATCTCTCTCATCGGTGATGACGGTGAGGCCGAACCCCTCCTTCCCAACTTTTCCATCTCTCGATCTTCCTCTCTCCCTCGCTGGCGAGGCCAGACCCCATCCCTTCCTCTCTCACTCTCTTAATCTCCCTCGATCTTCCTCATCGGCAAGGTCGGACCCCATCCCTCCCAGTGATGCCGACAAGACCGGACCCTCTTCCTCCCTCTCTTGCTCTCTCAATCTTCCATCTTCCACTCTCCCTCTCTCAATCTCCCTCGTCGGTGAGGTCGTACCCCCTCCCTCCCAATGATGGTGGTGAGGTCGGACTCCCTCCCTCCCAATGATGGTGGTGAGGTCGGATCCCTCCTTTCCTCTCTCCCTTTCTCGATCTCCCTCGTTGGCGATGATGGCAAGGCTGGACCCCCTCCCTCCCTCCCTTCCACTCTCGATCTCCCTTGCCGATGGCCGACAAGCGATCGACCCTCCCTCTCTTAATCTGTAGGTCTCCCTCTCAGTTTTTCCATTTCTTAGTTTCGAGTCCCAAAATCGAGGCCGACCTTTCAGGATCCATTAGGATCTAGATCTGATACTTCAAGTACAGACCTATCGGATATTCGGGTTCAGATCTGGTACCACTAATTAGAATTGAGTCCGAATCTAAAAATTCAAGTTTCGATCGAAACTCAATTCATTGATAGATCTAGTCTACAGCCGTCGACATGGCACAGCCCAAAGCTATCGCCATGGTACGATCCAAAAACTATGGCATGCAGATAATTATAATATTTATAATAAATATTTATAATATTTATTATAAATATTTTATAAATTATTATAAATAGATATGATTAATAAATAATACTATAAAATTAAAAAAAATTATACCTACGACTATAGAGAGTGGGTCGTACCGAAAGCTCCGAGGATTGTCGATGATGACGTTAGAGGAGGACGACAACACTAGAGGTAACTTGCAAAATAAAAGTAAAATAGTGAGATAGAGAAGAGAGAGAAAGAGGAAAGAGAGAGAGCTGGGGCGGTCGGGGATGGGGGGCCAAGGGGAGGGGACACAGTGATGAGGAGGTCCAAGAAGCACAGTGACGGGAGGATCGACGACCGAGAGGGGGAGTGTTGGGGATGGGGGCCGGGTGGGGGTGGCGGCCGGGATGGGGGGCTAGGGGTGGGGGGTGGCAGGATGGTGGACAGGGGCGGTCGGAGATGGGGGGAAGGAGGGGGGGCCGGGTGGGGGGTGGTGGGGAGGGGCGGCCGGAGATGGGGGGCTAGGGGGTGGCATGGTGGCGGGGAGGGGTGGCTGAGGATGGGGGATGGGGGGAAGGAGGGATGGTCGAAGGAGGGTGGGGGGTGGGGGGGTCAGGTGGCGGGGATGAGCAACCGGGGATAGAGGGGAAGGAGGGCGGTCGGGGGAGGGGTGGGGAGGGCCGGGTGGGGGGTGGCGGGAGGGCCGATCGAAGATGGAGGGGTTGGGGATGGCAGGATGGCGGGGACGGGCGATCGGGGATGGGGGAAAGGAGAGGCGGTCAGGGGAAGGGTGGATGGGCCGAGTGGGGAGTGGCGGGTGGCGTGGAGGAGCGACCGGGGATGGGGGAAGGAGGGGCGACCGGGGGGGGGTGGGGGGTGGGGGGCCGGGTGGTGGGTAGGGGGGTGGCGAGGAGGGGCGGCTAGGGATGGGGGGTGGAGGGGAAGGGGGAAGGAGGGGCGGCATCGATCGAGGGGGAAGGATGGGTGGCGCCGGTCGAAGGAAAAGAAGCCTCATCGACGACGGAGAGGAGAGGGAGAGACAGAGAGAGAAATCGAGCACGCATGAAAGGAAAGCAGAAAAAATTTGAAAATTTTTAACCTAACTTACGGCAGTGGTTATCAAACCACTACCATAAATCTATGACAGCAGTTATCCAAAATCATTGTCATAGATCTACGATTGCGGTTCTATAGCCACTGCTGTAGATTTATAGCAACGATTTTTGATAACCGCTGCCATAGGTTGAAAATAATTTTTTTTGCTAAATATTATATAATTTTAAAATTAATATCCATCTTCACCATTCATTATCTAAATAATTATTATTAGAGTGTCATCGCAAAAGATTACCTCGATCTGATGGCCCTAGCTTCATCGATTAGAAAAATTTAATTTCAATGATCTTGAATGATAATACGATGATCTAATAGATGAAGATCTCCGATGGATCTAAAAATCAGCAACAATGATCTCGATGATATTTGTAGCATACTATCAAAGTTTCACTTTAATCGGATATCATTATCATGGTTAATTTAGTATGGAATGATTTTGGCCGTTAAATTAGAAATAAGCGATCAAAGGATTAAACGACGTTCAATTATGAGATAATTTTTTAGTTAAATAATTTTTATTATAATTTTAAATATTTTATATGGTGATGATAGTAAAATTTAAATTATTTTTGTATAAACTATTCATGTTAAGTAGATATTGCAAAAGCACGAGCATAATAACCAGTAAAGTTTCAGAATGATTATCAGAAGACGTATAGTTTTAGATCGTTCTTCATCTTACGAGTTAAATTTTATAATCACTATCATAAAAAATGATTAAAATAGTTGTTAAGATCATTTATAAAAAAAATTATTTCATAATCGGATACCGTTTGGTCCTTTGATCACTCATTTATCATTTAACGGTTGAAACTAATCTATATTAAATTGACTAAGATAACGATATCCAACTAAAGTGAAACTTTGATAGTATGCTACAAACATCATCGAGATCATTATTGCAAGTTTTTGGATCTATCGAAAGTCTCCATCTATCAGATCATCGCATCGTCTTTCATGATCATCGAAATCAAATTTTTTTGATTAATGAAGCTAGGACCATCGGATTGAGGTGATCTTTTGCGACGATACTCTAATGATAATTATTTAGATAATGAATAGTGAAGATGGACATTAAATTTTAAAATTATATAATATTTTTAAAAAAAATATGGCAGCGGTTCCTACTAACCGCTGCCATAAATAAGCTTATAATAGCGGTTTCTACTAATCACTGCTATAGGTCGGCAGTGATTTCACTAACCGTTGCTATAGGTCCGATCTATAGTAGCGGTTATAATAAACTGCTCCTATAGATCCAACCTATAGCAGTGGTTACAATAAACTGCTGCTATAGGTCCGACCTACGACAGCGATTTTTGGTAACCGCTACTATATGTCGGACCTATAGCAGCGGTACTAACTGCTGCCATAGGTCCAACCTATAACAGTGGTTAGTAGAAACTGCTACCATAGGATCTATAGCAGCGATTTTCAAAATCACTGCCATAGTATGCATTATCATAGATCATTTTTGTAGTAGTGATATACAATTATAAATGTATAGTCCAACCATCAATAGGCTGATGATTGACTTTGGGACATGTTGGTGTAAAATCTGGTTGTTGCCAGAATCGAGGCTGATGTCGGAGAAGATGAGGTCGCTGCCGGTGACCTACAAAATAAGTCTCGTTCAGAGTCGAGGGTGGTGGCTTTGGCAAGATTCTTTGATGATCAAGTCAGCTTTTTCAGCCAACAGAAATAGAGTGCTCAAAAAAAAAGTAGTAGAGTATCGAGAAGGAGAAGAGAGCCTGAAGAAAACGTATCTAGAGGATTTTTTTATAGACGAAGCCTATAACAAATTGAAAGTGACTGCCGCAACCGTCTGATAGTGGGCCGCTTGGGGCCATGTGAAGTTTGTTATGAAGAGTGGTGTTTGTTGTCGTAACACATCAGTTCATTGGGATTTGATAGCTGAAGTTCGGAGGAAGTAGGTGCTGGTGGCTAAGGGCTTCGAGCTTCGTTGATTCCAAAGGAGTTTGAACTCCTTTAGGGTCGTTAGTATGCAGGTTGGGAGCTGAACTTGCATGGATGATGAGATCTTTCCAGATAACTATAGAAAATTCCACCGGAAGGAGTGCTTCTTGGTAACTTCAAGAAGTTCGATCGGAGAAAACTCTTCTTGACAACTAGAGAGAGCCCTGAAGAAGTCTAATTATAGGGGAAGTCCGACAGGTGGGAGAGTCCGAAAGGAGCTTAACTGATGGAGGAATTCGATAATAGATTTGTCGGAGGAATTTGGATGGAGGTCTACTGAAGGAGTATACATAAACGACGAAGTCCTCCCCAACTAATGCGAGAAGTTCGGGTGGACAGGGGTTGATGAGAAGAAAATCAATCGACTTCCAGAAGGAGAACAACTAGAAGAAGGTTGACTGAAGGAAGCTTGTCTGGCATCCGAGAAAAGATTGACCGGAAGGAAGTCAATTGGGAAATTTTGTCTAGATGGAGTGGAAGGAGGTTTGCCTAGAGAGAACCTGCCTAGCGATTGAGGGGAGATTAGCCAGTGAGAACCCAGCAGGAGGTTATCATGGACGGATGACCTGCAAACTCTCGTAACCTATCCATTGCTTTGAAGCTCAGCTACTTTCAAAGGCGTTCGAAGGCTAATAAAAGGAGGCGAGGTCCTTTTGCTTACGTATTCAAAGTCCTTGGTGTAGGAATTCAGAGGCCCACCACTCTTCATAGATTGTAGGAGTTCGTTTGGAGAAAAGTTTTATTGATCCAACATCGATCCAATGTCAAACTTGGATGGATTTTTAGTCAGGAGGTGAGGTTCAAGTAGCATTGAGGTCGGCCAGACCAGACCATGATAAGGCCCTTTACTCAGCTATCTAGGGGCTGCCATCATCATTCAAACTCATCTGGGCAAAATTTATAATGCCCTATAGGTTCTAGAACTATCTGAAGGAGCTAGGAATCGGAGTGAAGAAGATCGGTCGATAAGTTCAGGTTAGAGGACTGTAGTCTTGGTGCCTAAACAAAAACTCTTCAATCGTTGGAGTTATGCATGGTCATCTTCGTCGGATGAAGTCACCTCAAGGCTTGGAATCCTATTGGACTTCAGTAGGAAAGGGTTTACACCCAACACAAGTCTCCCTACTCATGAGTTCAAAATTTGAACGAAGGGAGTAAAGTAATATGAGTGCCGAAGTCCTTTTTCTTTTCCCGTGCCAATAGAGCAACTGGTCCTGACTTTTCCTACGCTGGCATCGAAACTTCTTAAGTATGAGATGATCCAAAAAGATAAATTCTTAGAATTTCCATCGAAGCACTGCTCTAGGTATGGCATAATAAAGGTTCTGTCCATTGCCAGTCTGCTGCTATGGCGAGTGAGACACGCATCAGTCCGAGGTTGATCAGTGAAGACCTGCAATCATAACTATCTTGGACTCTCACGACTATTTAAGCTCTTCTTCTTCCTTAAGGGTTTCATCTGGCTCAGGTCTCCTCTCTTTTCCTTTGGTCTCCTTCTTTCTTCCGTTCTAGAGCACCAGTACCTTCCATCGTTTTCTTCGATTCCTGGGGGTTCTCTCCTTCATTTTTCATTAAGCTTGCTGCCTCTTTATTATTCCCCATCAATTTAGGTCAGTTTCTGAATCTCTCTTTTCGATTACTTATGTCTTTTAGCATCTTTACTTATTCGATTTCTTCGAGAAAGTCTTGGATTCTATTTTCTTCAATTTTTTTAGAAATTTTCTTCACTTTGGTTTGATCCTTATGTCCTTTGAAGAATCCTGATTGACTGGTTCTGAAAGTTTGGCTCATTTGGCTTTAATGAATCTTCCTCATAAGGATCCCAAATTTGTAGAAGTACCACAACCATCCTTTATCCTTGATACCATCCCCTGCAAACTTCGGTCTGAAGATCTTTCACTAATTAGGATCCAATTCAGAATTTCTATCGATTACGAACTTGAACTTTCTGATCCAAATGACCGAGCTCATTCTCCTCCTCCTGGCCGGACTTGTTTATATGTTAAAATCCTCCGGGCAGGACTTCAGTTATGGATACCTTCTTTTGTAATCAACTTGTTCAAATTCTTAAATATTTTCTTCATCGCTATGGCACCAAACTCTTTTAGGTTTATCATAGAATTTCTCTCCTTGTGATCTATGGCTAATGTCCGACCTTCCATCTCCTTATTTCGCAACTTCTTCACCTTCAAGCATCACCCGACCATCAAAGATTGATGGTATGTGTCTTTCCAGTTTGGCAAGAAGGGGTTACTCAAGGGTGCCCCTTCTTCCATTCACAACTAGAAGGAGAAGTTCTTCTTTATCTCGTATCCTTCTTTAAAACTAGGACTTCCTTCCTGGGGCGATATTAGGGATTCCATCCGTCGAGCTTCCAGACTTGAGAAAGATGATTAAGATTCGATCGATAAGCAAAGAACTACTGAGCTCCTCCAATCTCCAGGCTGCTAGATTATCAGACCTTATTTAACTTTGATCTTAGTCCTCTCAACCCGACAGGTAATTTTTTAGGGCCTGCCAATAGTGTACGATCTTCTTTCTTTTTTTGACTTGAGTTTTTTTCTTCTATAGAAATGACTCCTGAGGAACGAAATTGCCTAACTGTGGAGATTAAATCCCTCAAGAGGAAGGATAGATCCATCGAGAAAACATCGAAAAAGGCTCACACTTATGAGCCGATCTCAACTGCATCGATCCAAGCAGCGCTCGTCCTGGAGGCCAATGTGGCGGCACCAATTCTGACCCTGCCCCAAGCGGATGCAGCCCTCGCACCTCCTGAATAGTGTGAGGCCATCGAGAAGAAGAAGAAGAAAAAGAATACCATCAGAAAAAGGGTAAGAAGGATGGTCGGAAACTCAAGTGGTGAGGGCTCTGATCAGGAGCAAGCTTTTTTAGATGATCGAAAGGTCATCCAATGCCTGATGAAGGGCAGCATCCTTCCGCATATTGTAGATAAAATGATTGAAAAGGAGGATACTGAAAGGTTTGATGAGTCCTTCGCTATCTTCCTCGAGGTAATTAATACCTTCGAACTTGATCGAATGTGGGATGCACTCCCAGAGCTCTGACTTAATTTTTTTCTATCCTACAGCTGGGGTATTACTTGTTTGTCCATTTGAAGGTGGTCGATCTCCATCAAGTCGAGTTCTCCAAGGCCCTTCATGAGGCTCAGGCAGAGACAAAAAGGGTTCAAGTTGAGATCAAACATTTGAATATGGCCTCGGAAGGACAAACTACGAAAGTTGATCACCTTCGAGAGGTGTTAAGGAGAGAAGAGGTGGTTTCCACGAAGCTGAGGGCAGCCTTGACCCTCTCAGAGGATAAAAGAAAGAAGACTGAAGAGGAGGTCGGCACTGAGAAGGAGAGGGCTATCGAGGCCTTCAAGTCCTCTAAAGCAATGGAGGACATCAAGATTACCTTCTCCCAGGAGGCTTTTCTGGAGGGATTTAAGATCTGCATGGGGAGGGTTATGAAAAACTTTTTAGAGGTAGATCTCGACCTTCTGATAGATGAGCCCAGTGAAGAGGCTGGCCCTTCTAATGCTAAGGCCACCTCTCCTATTATTGAACCCATCCCTGAAGCTCTAGGACCTGTAGCCGAGCCTGAGGCCGCAAGGAATGCACCGACCTCACCTATTGCTAAACCAGCCGAGGTCAAAAATATCTGATTACTTGTACTTTTCTTTTTTTTCTTTTCGATGTACTCAAATATTTTAAGAAATAAAAATAAACTTTCTTTCCTTTATACTTGTGTCATGGTGAATGTCATTCAGAACCCTTCTAGCGCTTGCAATCAAGGCCAATCATCTCCAAATGATGTAGAGACACTATCTCAAGGCATCCCTCTAAAATCGATAATCAAAAGTTTAAAGAAGGAGGTTCATCACCTGAAGAAAAAGTTGAAGAAGATGGAAGATGAACTTCAGAGATCCATAAAAAATGCTTCAGAGGCGATAATTGAGGTCACTCATCTCCGCAAGTTACACATGAAGGACTCCGTTAACTTCAACATCAAGAAGGATAAATTCAAGAAAGAGTTGGTTGAACTTAAGAAAAGTGCTAGCGATAAATCTTGGGCATTTACTGCGAAGGTCGGCTCTCTCGAAGTTGATCTCAAGGCGGCGAAAGAGAAAATTTGACTGTTGGAAGGAAGTTCGCCTTGGTCCTCTGATAAAGTCCGGTATGAGTGGGATTGATCTCAGAGGTTCTCTGCACTCCCAAAATAGCTACTTGATGCTGAGTCCACCTACAATAGCTATCAATTGGGTTGGTGTAAGAGGATATCTGAGCTTAAGCACTAGCTCTGAATGGCCAATAATGAGGTGGCCCGACTTCGACAGTAGCTCGCTGACAGTCATCAATCCAGTGCAAGTAGGGAGTCGGAGGAGATCGCCTCGTTGAAGAGATTTGCAGGCGAATTTTTAGAATCAATCAGGGTTGAGAAAGTTGAAGTTCAGTGATTGAAGCTTCAGTTGGTTTATGAACAACAAGCTATCAAGGATGCTAGGGCTGAGTCGAAAGTTTTGAGAAGGTTGCGTGAATCTAAAGAAAACTACTGAAAGGTTGACAAGATATTCTACGATAACTTAATAAGGAGAAAGAAGCTCGAGGAGGAGGTTGCCAGCTTGAAGGAGTCCTTGGTGATGGCTAGCAGTCCGAAGTCTGAGGAGTCAAACCCCTCTTAGAGCTTTGGCCTTTTCTTTCTTACTTTTGTAACTGGTCTTATAGACCTTTATTTTACTTGTAATGAACTTAATATTTGCAATAAAATGGTATTCTTTTCATTATTGTCTTATATGGATTTGACGCTGGTTAATGTCCACTTTTTTTATCTCATTTTTCTTTACTTTATTTTCTAATGAGATACTTGTTATGGACGCCGAGCTGGGGTCCCTTCCATGAACTTGGGCGGGGCTCCCCCATTCGTATTTGATATAGCCATAGGGAGGATACATATAAGGATCGTCGGTATGGATTTTTTTCTTTCCTTCATTTTAAATTAATGAGGTCTTGGCCTTCCTCACGTTAGGATGAGGTTCTCTTCTATTCCTTGCACGATCATAGGGATATGTTAGGATCATTGATGGGACCTCTCTCCTTGTCTTGTCTCAGTTTAACGAGGCTTTTGGCATCGTTCGCATTAGGATGAGATTCTTCTTCTATTCCTAATATGAATATAAGGGCATATTAGGACTGCTGGAAGGGTCTCTCTCATCATCTCCTCTTAGATTAACGAGACCTTCGACTTTGCTCATGTTAGGATGAGATTCTCCTCCTATTTCTAACGTGGCCGTAGGGGCACATTAGGGCCACTGGAAGGGCCTCTCTCCTCATCTTGTCTTAGATTAACGAGGTCTTCGACTTTGCTCACATTAGAATGAGGTTCTTCTCCTATTTCTAATGTGGTCGTAGGGGCGCATTAGGGCCGCTAGAAGGATCTCTTCCCTTATCTCATCTTAAATTAACAAGGCCTTCGACTTTGCTCACGTTAGGATGAGGTTCTTCTCCTATTCCTAACGTGGCCGTAGGGATGCATTAGGGCCACTAGAAGAGCCTCTCCTCTCATATCATCTTAAATTAACGAGATCTTTGGCTTTGCTCACGTTAGGATGAGGTTCTTCTCCTATTTTTAATGTGGCCGTAGGGGCGTATTGGGGTTGCTGGAAGAGCCTCTCTCCTCATCTCATCTTAGATTAACGAGGCCTTTGGCTTTGCTCATATTAGGATCAGGTTCTCCTCCTATTTCTAATGTGGCCATCTTCATCATACAGTTAAATTTGGAAAGTTATTTTCTACCATTATAGATTTATAACAAGGATCGGGGTGTTAAAATAGAGGAATTTTATTCTGACCAAGTCATCGATAATACATTCATAGATTTTTCGAGTTCCACGATCGAGATAGATCGGCTTCTTCGAGCTCCTTCAGGTAATATGTCTTAGGTCAAACAACTTTCTTGACCTCATAGGGTCCTTCCCAATTTGCGACAAGCTTCCTCTGATTTTGAGGCTGAGAAATGGCTGCTCATCGAAGTACTAAGTTCCCCACTCTGAATACTTTGCTTTTGACTTTAGAGTTGTAGTAGCAAGCTACTTTTTGCTTGTAGGCTACCATCCAAATTTAAACTTTTTTTCATTTTTTCTCCAATAAGTCGAGGTTAGTCCTGAGGTCTTGCGAGTTTCGTTGCTCATTGAATGCCACAACTCATGCTAATGGGAGCTTGAGTTCTATTGAGATGACTGCTTCTATTTCAAAGGCTAAGGTGAAGGGAGTCTCTCTAGTTGGCAGTTTTTGGATAGTTCGGTATGCCTAGAGCACATGATAGAGTTCATTTATCCAGGTCCTCCTTGCTCTCTCAAGTCTTGCTTTGATATCCTGGAGCAGGGTTCTGTTGGTTACTTTGGCTTCACCGTTTGGTTGTGGATAGGCAACTGATGTAAAATGGTGGAAAATATTTAAGTCTTCACAAAACTCGATAAATTTTGTTATAGCAAACTATCGCTCATTATCTATTATGAGAGTTCGAGGCAAGCCAAATCTGCAAACAATTGACTTCTAGATGAAATCCTACACTTTTGCTTTAGTGATTTTTCCAGAGGCTCGATCTCAATCCATTTTGTAAAATAGTTGATTGCTACTAAGAGAAACTTCCGCTGTCCAGATACCATAAAAAAAGGTCTGAGTATATCCATGCCCCATTATGCAAATAGCCATGAGATGCTCAGGGGTGTAAGCTCGAAGGTCAATTATCTTTGGATATTTGCATTTCTTTGATAGTGATCATATTTTCTGATATATTCTATAGAATCATGGTACAACATCGGTCAATAGTAATCCTATCGAAGTAGTCTATGCGATAAGGATCTAGCCCCTACATGACTTTTGTAGGTTCCTTCATGCACCTCCCATAATGCAAAGTCGGCTTCTAAAGATCGAAGACATCTTAAGAGCAGTAAGGAATATGACTTTTTATACAGCTTGCCTTCATACAGAATATATCGGGAGGCTTGATTTCTGAATTTTCGAGCTTCTTTTGGATCATAAGAAAGAACTCCATCTTCAAGATAAGCAACCAGTGGGTCAATCCAACATGGCTTGTGGTCAACCTACATTACAGACTATCGCTCTTCTGAGTTTGGGTGTTTCAAGACTTCAAAGAAAACTTCCTTGGGTAGTTCAATTGAGACCAACATTGCCAACTTAGAGAGAAGGTCGGCCCTAGTGTTTTCTACTCTTGGGATCTACTTGATGTCAAAATAGTTGAATGCTGGGATCAAGTATTTCACTTGCTCGAGATAGTTTATCATGCTTTCTTCTCAAGCCTCATAATTGCCACCAACTTGTCCGACCATCAATTGGAAATCACCATAGATCTGGAACTGGTCCACTTTCAACTCTTTAGCTATCTTTAATCCTATGATCAGAGCTTCATATTCGGCCCCATTATTAGTCATAGGGAACTCAAAGCGTAGTGCATATTCAGCAATGACTCCCTCCGGGTTAACCAAGATCAGCTCTGCACTCGCACCAAAAGCATTAGACGAGCCATTAACATATAAGGCCCAAAAACTTTCAAGAAGGTTGCCTCATTCTTTAGAGAAGCTTAGTTGCAACCATGGAATGCTGGTTTCATTTCGTTCAAGCTCGGCTTCATTCAGAATGATATATTTGAAGGGAAAAACCTTGTTTTTGGGTTAGATTCGTTCAGATCTGATTGGATCAAGAGGGATATTTCAAAAAAATTTTCTTTAAGATCCTAAATAGATATGAGATTCCTCAGATTTGATCTTATTGATCTGATAGTAAAAATAAAAATAAAAATTAAATCTAATTTAATTATACCTTTATTTTGGGTAATCCAATTATCCTGTGATGATCCCGATGTTTGTGTGAGGTTCTAGATGTAACCATGCAAGCGCCTGACCTCTACCAGTATTCACTCAGACAAGATCTAGAGATCTTCTCCTTCTTAATCAATTCTCTAAAAATTAGATCTAGATCTGATCTTGAAGGTCTTCAAAACTGCTTTTGAAGAATAGCTGTTGTCTTTTACAGTAGTGTTGCCTTCTTCTTTTCCTGGCACCTTTCACTTGCTTGGATCGTACCTTATTCATGTCCAAAAGCCCTTGGGCATGGAGAGGAGAGAGAGGACCAAAGGATGGCATGGAGAAGGAGGGAGAGAGGCTTTGTGGCATGGGCTAAAGGCAGAAGCATTGAATTCTAGGTGCAGACAGGATTTATATAGACCCTGCTGCGCTATGCAGTGCCACATCATCCTGGCCAATCATGGCTTTTTGTGCAATCAGATCTAAATCTGATTGATGAGATGACATCATCTGATCCAATTAGATGAGAGACCCTCAAAACCCTCCTAAGGTGGTGTCAAGACTAGGTCAAACAAGACTTTTTGGCGCCACATAGTTTAATCCCCTGAAGCAACCCTGGAGTCCCATCTATATGGGACTCCAGCTTTATCCTCATGGGGCGCACACCTCCCTAAGCATGTGCCCTCTTCGTGTCTGCATTTTAGCAGGGGGACAAGTCCTCAGGTACTATCCTATGGGTACATGATACATAGGCAGATATCTAAATGTCCAGGTTCAATATTTGACCAATGTCCGAAAACAAGATTTAGCAGGTGACCGAAAATGGTAGGTGTTGTTTTAAATTTATCTCATAAATTAAGATAACCCTTTTCTGACCTGGACAAGCTCCAATCAAATCAAGTAAAGGTTCCTGAGTGAGCCCAAACACATTTAGCTCAGTTGAGATAAGCTTTAATGATTGTTAAAGGAGAACATTAGGCTCAATCATGTGCTAGCACAATTTTCTTGAACCTAATTGAATCTTATTCAAATCAATTGAACTGGGTTAGTCTAATTGATGACATCCAAATCCAAACTTTTATTTGTATGATCCAGTTAGGTTTAGTTTCATATGATAATGGGATACATCGTGATCTCTATCATCAAAATATCTTTCGATGGATCAGAACTTTTTTGATTCAGATAACTAGTATGATCGATCATCCAAATCATTCTAATTGCTCCCAAAATCCATCAGTGACACCTAGCAGCATATGGTGGCAATCCATCAAAACTAAATGTGAACCTCTCGGTGCAGTTACCTGTGTGATTAAGTTTCTCTATCTTGAGCCTTGGTCAGATTAGGGTTAAGGTGATCTCGTCAAATCCTAATTTCCATCATATGAATTAGTCGTTCGATTCAAGTCCGATGTGAAAATCCTAGTAGAAACTCTTTCTATTATTTCACTCTACCATGGCCATGGGCTTATGAACTTGATTCTCATGATCATCAAAGGGCTGCTCCTCATCTACCGAGGTAGATAGATCCCTTATTGGTGCAATCCAATTCCTACAATGAACATGCTATAGCCAACATACACCTCAAGATTCTAAATGGCTAGGAGATCGAGTTATGATGTAGTCAAAATATAACACCCTCAAAGTGAACTGCCGATGCACTTTAGGTCAAAGAATTAGACACATCGCTGCTGCTTCGAGCCAGTCATCGAGGAGAAGGTAGACTTCCTCATGACTGCTTGAGGTGGTCACGCTCAATGCCCTCATTCTCTAACGAGTACCTATACTCTCGCTCCGATGTCTCTACACCATAGACTTAAGACTCATCTATCCTAAAGAAGCGATCATACACCAACCTTCTGGATCAATCACCATCCTCATGATGATCCTACGGTCGGAAGTATTTTATGAGTTAATAATGAAAATTCATGTCTTAATTTTTCAACTCTTGAAAATATGAACTATCATTACCATTAACTCAACGAATGTATCATAGACACTTTCAAATACATACTATGATAGAAAATAATCTATTTTATTATTGATAATCAAAATTATAATTTTGCCCTTAGATGTGTATTATAAGTGTTAGCCAATTCTGGTTTCTAGGGCATACATATCTAACAAACTCCCACTTAATCTAAAGCCAATTGGCTACAAATATAAGTTCCATCTTCTCAAGGTGGGTTTTGATCTTCTGCTGGCCCAATAGCTTTATGGTCGATCTATCGCATTGTCTGTGGAGTTAACTCTCTTGACCTCGACATAACCCTTCTCGAGGTAATCGTGGATGAGGTGATATCGCTACTCGATGTGCTTGGATTTTTGGTGAGACCTCGACTCCTTAGCAAGAGCTATGGTGCCATTGTTATCATAGTAGAGAGGAATGGCATCTGATGACATCACTCCGATCTCTACGGCGAACTTCTTATACCAGAATGCCTCCTTCGCAGCTTCTGACGCAGAGATGTACTTTGCTTCCATGGTGGAATCTGCTATCACTATCTGCTTGAAACTCTTCCAACTGACAGCACCATCATTACACACAAACAGACTCCCAGATGTTGACTTTCGATCATCTATATTGATCATAAAATCTGAGTCTGTATACCCCTAGACATGGAGTTCTTCATTACCAAAAATCAATAACATCTCCTCAGTTCTTCTCAAGCACTTAAGGATACATTTTATAGAAGTCCAGTGTTCTTCATCTGGATTTGACTGATATCTGCTCGTGATACTCACAGCATGGGCTATATCAGATCATGTACATAACATGGCATACATGAGGCTCCCTATTGCTGAAGCATAAGGGATCTTGCTCATGCGTTTAATCTCCTCAGGTGTGTTGAGACACATTTTCTTGGGGAGATGAATGCCATGTCTGAAGGGTACCATCCCCTCTTGGAGTTTTTCATGCTAAACCTCATTAACACTTCCTCTATGTCCATCTTCTGTGAAAGACCTAGCATCCTATTCGGTCTATCTCTATAGATCTTAATTCCTAGAATGAAGGATGCTTCTCCTAGGTCCTTCATGGAGAATTCTTTAGATAACCATATTTTAACTGTGGTCAATATGGAAATATCATTCCCAATAAAGAGGATATCATCCACGTATAGTATGAGGAAGACAATAGCGCTTTCACTGACCTTTTTAAATACATAGTTCCTCCTCGTTCATGATGAAACTAAATAATTTGATCACATCATTAAAATGAGTATTTCAGCTCCGAGATGCTTGCTTCAGTCCATATATGGACCTTTGCAGCTTGCATACTTTATGATCAACATCACTGGATGTGAAACCTAGCGGCTATTTCATATAGATATCTTCCTCAAGGTATCCATTTAAGAATATCATTTTTACGTCCATTTGCCATATTTTATAATCAAAATAGGCTACAACAGTAAGCAATGTGTGGATGGATTTTAGCATGGCTACTGACGAAAAGGTATCCTGATAGTCAATTCCTTCACATTGACTATATCCTTTTGCCACTAATCTGGCTTTGAATGTCTCAATATTTCCATCTGCACCAATCTTTCTCTTGTAGATCTATTTACATCCAATAGGTACTATACCTTTAGGTACTATCCATCTATGAGGTGGAGGAGGTAGTGATTGTATTGGCTCAACCTGATTTGGTTCCATAGGATCCTTAGCTCGTAGCTCTTATGAGATTTTCTCCTTGAGCTTGATCTGCTTTCCAATGCCACCATCTTAAATAAACTATTTTTCAAGAAAGATAGCATGCCAACTCACAATCACATTGTGGTCTTCTAGAATGTTGAAATAATATCCTAATGACTCTTTAGGATATCCTATGGATCAAGCTCTAAAGGACCTATAGTCTAACTTGTCCGCTTGTTATCTTTTGATATGAGCCGGACAACCCCAAATTTTGAGATGACTCAGACTTGGTTTCTTACCATGCCATATCTCATATGGTGTGGTAGGAACAATTTTAGAGGAAACCCTATTCAGTAAATATATAGCAGTTAACAGACTATGTCTCCAAAGAAAATTAGGAAGGTCTGTGAAGCTTATCATGGATCAGACCATATCAAATAGAATTGGATTCCTCCATTCTAAAACCTCGTTGAGTTGAGGTGTTTCAGGTAGAGTCCATTGAGAGACTATGCCATATTGCTTGAGATAGTCCAAAAATTTTTGACTAAGATATTCATCTCCTCGATCTGATCGAAGAACCTTAATGGGTTTTCCAATTTGCTTTTCCACTTCATGTCTAAATTTCTTAAACTTTTTAAAGGCTTCAGATTTGTGTCTCATAAGATACACATACCCATATCGAGATAAATCATCGATAAAGATTTTGAAGTTGACAAAGTTGCCTCTAGCCAGCATATCTAATGGACCGCACACATCAGTATGTACTAGGATAAGTAGATCCATGAACTTTTCCCCATGTCCTATAAAAGAGAGGTTAGTCATTTTGCCATGAAGACATGATTCACAAATTGGATATGACTCGAGGTCAACAGACTCAATAGCCCGATTTTCTTCAATTTGTTAATCCTATCTTCTACTATATGACCTAACCTTAAGTGCCATAGATACCTATCATTTGGACTATCCCTAGGTCATTTTGATCTTATGGCATTCACATTTTGCTCGATATTAAAGATAGATACATCAATATATAATTGGTAGAGATCGTTAATAAGAAAATCACTTGCAATTTTATTTCTTTCATAAAGAATATTACAATGATCCTTAAGAAAACTAATTACATAGCCTTCTTATGCTAAACATGAAACAGAAATCAAATTTCTGCTTGCAGCAGATACATAATAACAATCCTTAAGTACTAAATCTAAGTCAGACGGTAGTCGAAGAGGGTAGATTCCCACGGCCACAATAATAACACTTGCTCCATTTTTGACACATAGGATCATCTCACCATCCCTCAGCCTTCTGCTATCCTAAAGACCTTGCATAGAAGTACACAAATGAGCACTAGAACCAAAGTCAAGCATTCAACTGGATGCAGAAGAAATCATAAGGTTAGATTCAATAACGAGCATACCTCCAGTATTCTTCATACAGTTCTAGTACTGTTAGATATATGTGCCCTAGAAGCCAGAATTGGCTGACACTTGTAATACACTTCTAGGGGCAAAATTGTAATTTTGACTAAAATCAATAAATGGGTTATTTTCTATCACATATGTGTATTTAGTGTCTGTAATACATCCTTTGAGTTAATGGTAATGATAATTCATATTTTCAAGAGTTGAAAATTTAAGACATGAATAATCATTATTAACTCATAAAATGCTCCCGACCATAGGATCATCACGAGGATGGTGATTGATCCGGAAGGTTGGTGTACAATCGCTTCTCTTTAGTAGATGAGTCTTGAGTCTATGGTGTGGAGACACCGGAGCGAGAGTACAGGTACTCGTTAGAGAACGAGGGCACTGAGCGTGACCACCTCGAGTAGTCATTAGGGAGTCTACCTTCTCGTCAATGACTGACTCGATGCTGCAGTAGTGTGTCTGGTTCTTTGACCTGAGGTGCATCGGCAGTTCACCTTGAGGGTGTTATAGTTTGACTACACCATTACTCGGTCTCCTAGCCATATGGAACCCTGAGGTGTATGTTGGCTATAGCATGTTCATTGTAGGAACTGGATTGCATCAAGATGGAATCTATCTACCTCGGTGGTAGAGGAGCAGCCCTATGATGATCATGAGAATCAAGTCCAGAAGCCCATGGCCATGGCAGAGTGAAATAATAGAAAGAGTTTCTATTTAGATTTTCACATTGGACTCGAATCGAATGATTACATCATATGACAGAGACTAGGGTTTGACGAGTTCACCTTAACCCTAATCTGATCGGGGCTCAAGATAGAAGAACTTAATCACACAGGTAGCTGCACCAAGAGGTTCGCATTCAGCTCTGATGGGTTGCCACCATATACTGCTAGGTGTCACTGGTGGATTTTGGGAGCAATTAGAATGATTTAGATGATCGATCATTCTAGCTGTTCGAATCAGAAGAGTTCTGATCCATCGAAAGGAGTTTCGATGATGTCGATGATAGAGATCATGACATATCCCATTACCATACAGAACTGAACCTAACTGGGTCACACAAACAAGGGTTTGAATCTGGTGATCATCAATTGAACTGATCTAGTTCAATTGATCTGAATGAGATTCAATTAGGTTCAAGGAAATCGTGCTAGCACTCGATTGAACCTAACGTTCTTCTTTTGCTATCATAAATAAGTTGTCCTGTCTGAGCCAAAGGAGTTTGTGCTCAATCAGAGGCCTTCATATGGTCTGACTGGAGGTTGTCCAAGTCAGAAAAGGTTGTCTTATTTTGTAAGACATTACCTGCCATTTTTGGTCACCTGCCATTTCTTGTTCTTTGACTTTGGTCAAAAGTCTACCTTTGACTGGTCAAATGTTGACCATTGACACTTTGACTTTTGACCACATGTCATGCACCTATTGGAGAGCTGGTGGGGGCCTGTCCCCCTGCCAGAACCTGGCAAGGAGAAGGGCGCACGCCACCCTAGGCGTGTGCCCAAGTTGGAGGCGCCTAGGAGTCCTTGTTGGACAAGGACTCCATCTCCTTTTTGGATTCCAATTAGAGTTCTTCTAAGAACCAACTTTGACTGGTCTTAGGCGCCCTCTAAGGAGGAATCCAGGGGACTCTATTCCCACCAATCAGATTTAGATCTGATTTCACAAAGGGTTGTGATTGGTTGGGAAGAAGAGGAGTTGGATCACAGCTAGTCTATAAATAAGACCCTGCGCCCAACTCAGATTGATAAGAATTGATGAGATCAAGTTTCCCATGCCCCAAGGCTGCCTCTCCCCTCCTTCTCCATGCCAACCTCTTCTCCCCTTGCTCTCCACGTCCAAAAGGAGTTTTGGACCTTGGTTGGTGCGATCAGATCAAAGAAAGGCGATCAAAATAAGAAGGCTGCGCTGCTGCAAAGGAC
>QRFJ01001560.1:168493-237466 GCA_006176705.1 Cocos nucifera | reverse complement strand
CATAATTATTATATTTATATATATTATAATAATATATAATAATAATATTAATATATTATATCTTATCATATTATTATACATATATTGTATTATGTAAATTATATTATATTATATTTTACCATTATGCTTTAGTATACAATATGTATAATATTATATGATATAATAGTATGTTAATATCTCATATTACATTGTATTACATGCTATTGTACATTATTATGTGATGTCCTTTATTTTTATTTAGTCTATATACCAAAAGTAGTTTCTCACATACCAAACACATGTTAAAGCTTCATGGCACTTTAGAAATATAGTTACTAAACAAGAACTAGCTTTTTGTAAAAGCTCTAATACTTCTTAAAAGCTTTACTTTCAAAAACTTAAAAGCTGTACTACTATCAACAAGTTCAATCAGAATCATAGTTTAGTTAGTTTAGGAATTTTTTTCCTTGTTCTTTTCAACCTTTGAGATACCTGGACATCCCTACCATTATAAGTGTCTCCAAAGCCTATAAATACTCCTTGTATTCAATTTTCATCATCAAAAAATTTAATAAAGCTTCTCATTTTCTAGATGCACTATGGTATTCACTTTTGGCTGGTGGCTTCTTGATGACCGTAGTTGACTTTGTAGAACAATGACATTGCTCATTGGTAGAGCTTTTAATTGTGAAGCATCTTGAATGCATCAGTTGGTGGAAACTTGACAATAACAAGACCATTTTAGTCGAGAGGAGATACTCATTATGTCTCTTTTAGTTTCTTCCTTAACATCAAGATTCTTTTCCTTTAGATTTAAAATTCAACTTTTGCTTTCAAAATTCTAGGCTTAAGTTTTATTATAATTGTACATATTTACTTAATCTTTTGCTAGGTAACTCTAAAGCTTGTACTAGGCCTCTACTACTTGGAAAAAAATATCTCCACCTTCAAATAAGGTGCAAGACATGAAGATGATCTCATTCCAGGCTGCTATGACTAAAGCTCTCGCCTCCCCTTCTCCTTGCCCCAAAATTGCTATCTTGCATTTGGAACATGCTAGCCAGCATTGGACTTGATTAGTGCAATGGCAAGACAATAATCTTACATAAAAAAAATCTACTTGACTGTAGAAGGACTTCCGTTTTGGAGTTCACCCTATTGAACCATACAATACAAGCAACTAATAAGAAGCTTAATTGTGGAGCATCTTGAATGCATCAGTTGGTGGAAACTTGACAATAGCAAGGTTGTTTTTGAAAGGAAATCCTGATTTCCCTTGACCAGGTTCGTTCAGATCTGATCAGATCAAGAGATATATTTCAAAATTTTTTCTCTTAGATCTGTATCAAATCAGGGATGCTTCAGATCTGATTCTTATTTATTTAATAAAAATTAAATGAAAAGGATAAATTAAATCACATTCAATTTACCTGAATAGGGTAATCCTATTACCCTGTTGATGATCCTGTTTGCAGCGGAAGGTTCTGGATCAAGCCACGCAAGCGCCTGGCCTCTACCGGTATCCACTCAGGCTGGATCTGGAGATCCTCTTCTTCTCTATCACGCCTCCAAAAATCAGATCTTGGATCTGATCTGGAGGATCTTCAAAATCCCTTTTGAAGATCTGCAGTCGTCTTTCGCAGCAGCGCAGCTCTTGCTTTTTGATCTCCTTTTCTTGATCTAAATCGCACCAATCCAAATCCAAAACACTTTTGGACGTGGAGAGCAAGGGGAGAAGAGAGTATGGCATGAGAAAGGGGAGAGAGGCAGCCTTGGGGCCATGGGAAGATGCTTCTTGATTTATTATTTTATCACTGGGGCGCTGGGTCTCTTATATAGACTAAGCGTGATCAAGTCATTCCTCCAACAATCACAACCCTTTGGTGAAATCAGATCTAAATCTGATTGGTGGGATTAGAGTCCCCTGGATTCCTACTTGGAGAGTGCCTTGGACCAGTCAATGATTCTTAGAAGACTCTCATTGGAATCCTAAAGGGAGATGGAGTCCTTGTCCCACAAGGACTCCATGCCGCTCTTACTGGGCTCATGCTCCCTTGGCGTGCGCCCATCTCCTTGCTGGTTCTGGCAGGGACAAGCCCCCACCAGCTCTCCAATAGGTGCATGAGATGTGGTCAAAAGTCAAAGGGTCATTTGGTCAACGTTTGACCAGTCAAAAGTAGAGTTTCTGACCAAAGTCAAAGACCAAGAAATGGCAGGTGACCAAAATTGGCAGTATGTTCTTACAAAATAAGACAACCTATTCTGACTTGGACAACCTCCAGTCAGACCATAAGAAGACTTCTGTTTGAGCACAAACTCCTTTGGCTCAGACAGGACGACTTATTTATGATAGCAAAAGAAGAACGTTAGGTTCAATCGAGTGCTAGCAGATTTCCTTGAACCTAATTGAATTTCTCATTCAGATCAATTGAACTATATTAGTTCATTGATGATCACCAGATTCAAAACCTTGTTTGTTGTGGCCCAGTTAGGTAAGTTCTGTATGGTAATGGGATATGTCATGAATCTCTATCATAGACATCATCGAAACTCCTTTCGATGATCAAAACTTTTTCTGATTCGCGACAGCTAGAATGATCGATCATCTAAATCATTCTAATTGCTCCCAAAATCCACCAGTGACACCTAGCAAGTAATATGGGTGGCAACCCATCAGAGCTGAATGCGAACCTCTTGGTGCAGCTACCTGTGTGATTCAGTTCTTCTATCTTGAGCCCCGATCAGATTAGGGTTAAGGTGAACTCGTCAAACCCTAATCTCTGTCTATATGATGTAATCATTCGATTCGAGTTCCAATGTGAAAATCTAAATAGAACTCTTTCTATTATTTCACTCTGGGCCATGGCCCATGGCTTCAGGACTTGATTCTCATGATCATCATAGGGCTACTCCCTCTTACCACCGAGGTAGATAGATCCCATCTTGATGCAATCCAGTTCCTACAATGAACATGCCATAGCCAACCATACACCTCAGGGTTCCATATGGCTAGGAGACCGAGTAATGGTGTAGTCAAACTATAACACCCTCAAGGTGAACTGCCGATGCATCTCAGGTCAAAGAACCAACACACTACTGCAGCATCGAGTCAGTCATTGACGAGAAGGTAGACTCCTAATGACTACTCGAGGTGGTCACGCTCAGTGCCCTCGTTCTCTAACGAGTACCTGTACTCTCGCTCGCGGTGTCTCCACACCGTAGACTCAAGACTCATCTACTAAAGAGAAGCGATCGTACACCAACCTTCCGGATCAATCACCATCCTCGTGATGATCCTATGGTCGGAGCTGTTTTATGAGTTAATAATGATTATTCATGTCTTAAATTTTTCAACTCTTGAAATATGAATTATCATTACCATTAACTCAAAGGATTGTATCACAGACACTAAATACACATGTGTGATAGAAAATAACCCATTTCATTTAATTATGTCAAAATATAATTTTGCCCCTAGAAGTGTATTACAAGTGTCAGCCAATTCTGGCTTCTACAGGGCACATATATCTAACAATCTCCCACTTATCCTAAGCCAATGGCTCAAGTCTAAGTCCTCTTCTCAAGGTGGGCTTCGATCTTCTGCTGGCCCAACGGCTTTGTAAGTGGGTCTGCCACATTATCTGCGGAGTCGACTTCTTGACCTCGACATATCCTTCTCAAGGATATCGCGATGAGGTGGTATCGCCGCTCAAATATGCTTGGATTTTTTGGTGAGACCTCGGCTCCTTAGCAAGGGCTATGGCCAATTGTTGTCGCAGTATAGAGAATGGTACTGATGGCATTACTCCAATTTCTGCAGCAAACTTTTTATACCAGAATGCTTCCTTTGCAGCCTCTGATGCAGCGTATATTTCTGCTTCCATAGTGGAATCTACTATCACGCGTTTGCTTGGAACTCTTCCAGCTGACAGCTCCACCATTGCACACAAACAGACTTCCAGATGTCGACTTTCGATCATCTATATCAGACAGAAGTCCGAGTTTTGTGTATCCCCTGGATCAGGAGTTCTCCATTCACAAAGACCACATCATATCCTTAGTTCTTCTCAGTACTTAAGGATACATTTCACAGAAGTCCAGTTGTTCTTTCACCTGGATTTGACTGATATCTGCTTGTGCACTCACAGCATGGGCTATATCGGTCGTGTACATAGTTCAATTGGTGCAAAATCTAGTTGATGCTGGAATAAAGCTGGAGTTGGAGAAGACGAGATCGCCGTCGGTGACCTACAAAATAAAGTCTTATATGGAGTTGAAGGTGGTAGTTCTGGCAGGACCATCCGACGATCAAGTCAACTCTTCTGGCTAACAGAAATGTAATACTCAAAGAAATTTTAAAAAGAGTTTAGAGCTTAGAGAGAAAATGTATATGGAGGGTCCCTTATATAGTCGGAGTCTGTAACAAACTGATGGTGATAACTGTAACTGCCTAATAGTAGACCGTTCGAGGCCATGTGAAGTTTGTTATGAAGGATAATATCCATTATTGCAATGTGTCAGTCTATTAAAATTTAATAGTTGGAGATCAGATGTCTCTGAGATCATTGTAACTATCTAGTAGTGAACCATTCGAGACCACATGGAGTTTATTATGGAGGATAGTGTCTATTATCGCGATATACTAGTCTATTAAAATTTAATAGTTGGAGATCGGATGTCTCTGAGATCACTTGTATGTTAACAGATGGTTGCTGTATTAAGATATCGAGGTCTTTCTAGCGACAGAGAGAAGCTCGACTGGAAGGAACCCTTTGGATAACTGAAAGAAGTTCAGAAAAAGTTCGATTGGAGGAGTTCGGCTTAAAGAAGTTTGGAAGAAGTTCGACTGGAGGAGTCTGGCTTGAAGAAGTTCAGTTGGAAGGAGTCCAGAAAGAGCTCGACTGGAGGAGTCCGACTTGAGGAAATCTAGCTGAAAGAAGTTTGGAAGGGGTTTAATTGAAAGAGTCCGGCTTGAAGAAGTTCGAAAGGAGGAGTTCAGTAGGGGTTCGACTAGAGGGGCCTGGCTTGAAAAAGTTTGGTTGGAAGGAATCCGAAAGAAGTTCAGCTGGAGGAGCCCAGCTTGAAGGAGTTTGGTTAGAAGGAGTCTAAAAGAAGGAGTCTGAAAGAAGTTCGACTGGAGAAGTTCGGCATAAAGAAATTTGACTGAAAGAAGTTTGAAAGAAGTTTGACTGGAGGAGTCTGGCTTGAAGAAGTACGAAAGAAGTTCGACTAGAGGAATCTGATTGGAAGAAGTCTGACTAAAGAAGCCTGGCTTGAAGAAGTCCAGCTTGAAGGAGTCCGATTGGAAGGAGTCCGACTGAAGAAGCCCGACTTGAAGAAGTCTAGAAGGAGTTTAACTGGAAGAGCCCGGCTTGAAGGAGTTCGGTTGGAAGGAGTCCAGCTTGAAGGAGTTCGACTAGAGGGCAGCCATCTCTGGATCATCTTGAGACAGGACACCAAGCCGAACTTCAACAGGAGCAGGTTCAACCCCAACAATAGTTCCTCTATTTTCAAGTTCGAAATTCGAAGAAGGAAAGTACAAAAAAGATAACTACCGAAGTTTTATTCCAAGTTTTGTGCTCGTTGGATGGAGAGTTTTGGCATTTATTGCCCTCGCATCGAAGCTTCTTAAATACGAGATGATCCAAAAAGATAATTTTTCAAAATTTCTGTTAAAACTCTGTCCTAGATATGGCATAATTAAAATTTTGCAAGTCGTCGATGAGTGGGACATGTATCAATCATAAATCGACCGAAGACGACCTGCCCTCATAACCATCTTGGGCTCTATAGGATATTTAAGTTCATCTTCTTTTCCCAGGGGCCTCACTTCTCTTTGAACTCTTCTCTTTCTTCCTCTGATGTCCTTCTTCTCGCTGGAGAGCTCTTCGATTTTTTCCTATATTTCTTCCATTTGTGGGTGCTTTCCTGCTCGATTTCCATCACATCCATCATCTCGTTGCCCTTTTCGATCAATCTAGATTAGTTTCACAATCTTTTCTTTGATTATTTTAATGTCTTTTGCATTTTGTCCTTTTGGTTTCTTTGGAAAGGTTTTGCACCTCATTTTCTTAATTTTTTAGAGATTTTTTGGTGTTCATTTGATCTGAATGTCTTCGAAAACTTCTCAATCTACCGGTTCATGGAGTTCGTCCGATTCAATCTTTCGAAACCTTGATCCTATAGATGAGATCGACCTTAGAAGTATGTCCCATCCGATCTTTTTATCGAGCATGATCCCTTGTACCTTAATAGCTGCTCGTCGAAGTACCATGCCCCCACTTTGAATGCTTTGCCCCTGACTCTAGAGTTGTAGTAGCGAGCTACTTTCTGCTTATAGACCACCATCCAAACTTGAGCTTATTTTTATTGTTTCTTCAACAAGTTGAGGTTAGCCTGAGATCCTTCGAGTGGTGCTACTTATTGAATGCCATGACTCACACTGATGAAAGTTTGAGTTCTATTGGGATGATTGATTTTGTTCCAAAAGTCAAGGCAAATGGAGTCTCCTTGATTAGCAGTCTTTGGGTAGTTTGATATGCCCAGAGTATATGATAGAGTTCATCCATCCAAGTTTCTTTTGCTTTCTCAAGTTTTGCTTTAATATCTTACAACAGGATTCGGTTGGTTACTTCGATCTTACCATTTGCCTGTGGATGGGCTACTGACGTAAAATTATAGGCAATATTTAGATCTTCATAGAACTCAATAAATTTTATCCTTACAAATTGGCATCCATTATTTATTATAAGAGTCCGAGGTGGACCAAATCTACAAATAATTAACTTTCAGATGAAGTTCTGCACTTTAGCTTCAATGATTTTTGCTAGAGATTCAGCTTCAACTCATTTTATGAAGTAATCAATTGCCACCAGTAGAAACTTTTGCTGTCCAGATGCTATAAAAAAGGATCCGAGTATGTCCATCCTCCATTGTGCAAATGGCCATGAGGCATTCAAGGGTGTAAGTTTAGAGGTTGGTTGTCTTTGGATGTTTGCATTTTTTTGATAATGATCATATTTTCTAACATGTTCTATAAAATCATGGTGCATTGTTGATCAATAGTAGTCCTACCGAAGTAGTTTGTGAGATAAGCACCTAGCCCCCAAATGATCGACTTTCATAGATTTCTTCATGCACTTTTTCTAGTGCAAAATCAACCTTAGAAGATCGAAGATATTTCAAAAGGGATAAAGAATATGATCTTTTATATAACTTGCTCTCATATAGAATATACCAGAAGGCCCGATTCCTAAGTTTTCGAGCTTCTTTAGAATCATATGGAAGAACTCCATTTTTTAGATAAATAACTAGCAAGTCGATCCAGCTGGGCTCATTTGGAGAGAAGGTCGGCCCTGACGTTCTCTGCTCTCGAAATCTATTCGATATCAAAGCTGCCAAAGGCTGGGGTCATACTCTTCACTCTTTCTAGATATTTGATCATGCTATCCTCTCAAGCTTCATATTTATCACTGACTTGTTCCATCACTAACTATGAGTTATCATAAACTTAAAGTCGATCTGCCTTTAGTTCTTTAGCTATCTTTAATCCTACGATCAGTGCCTCATACTCGATCCCATTATTTATTGTAGAAAATTTAAAGCATAGTGATAAGCATCATAAATTCACCAATAAAAGTATTAATTTATCAATTAATTAATATTAATTTTTAAAAATTAATAATTAATTTATATATAATTTTTAAAAAATTCATATTTTTATTAATTAAAAAATTAATTAAAAAATAATAAAAATTAATAAAAATTAAAAAATAAAATTTTATTATCAATAGAAAGAGCTCATTTTTTTGATCACAATGAAATAAATTTCAAGTAAAACGGAGCTAAAATAAAAAAGATATAAATTTTTAAAAATATAAAATAAATAAAAATTAAATAAAAAAGAAAACGGCTCAGCCGGCTCCGCAAGCCGAGCCACCAAGCCAAGCCGAGCCATCAAGCCGACTCAGCCGTTGAAGCCATCAGCCGGTCCACGATCCAGGCGTGGACCGCCAGCTCAGCAAATTCCGGCGAATCAGAGATTGCCACGTGGTGGACCTAGACCCCTTAAGGGTCTACAGAAATTTATCGCGGCTCACAAGGGTAATTTCAGTCTTTTCGTCCGACAACAGCGGCGCTGATTGGTTGCGGTGTGCGGTGCGGCCGGTCCACGCGGTCCATGGGAACAGTTATTGCGCGATCGGACGGATGTGGTTGTTTGCGGTCAGGATCGGACGGCTGTGGTTGCTTCCGAATTTTATTCAGATACAAACATCACGCGGATCACCATCGGACGGCAGCGCTCGATCCAGGCGATGATCCGACGGTCCAGAATGCTGCCGGCGGTGATCAAGACTCCCGAAGCGCGATTTGCGGCCAGATTTCCTCGATCAAGCGCGATCCAACGGCCAGAATTTAATCCGACCCGATCTGAGCTTATCTGCATCCGATTTTGATGATTTTTGGACCGTTGGATTCCTGTTGAACGGCTGGATTTTATCAGATTTACCAGAGTCATATCAGAGCTATTTTGATTCAAATTTTATCCAAATTTCTTTGTATTTTTATGATTACAAAGGCTATTAGTCCCATATTGCCTTTAGAAAAAATATCCAGCCCTCCTAGCTCTATAAAAAGGACCCCAGGCCATCAAGAAATTCAATATCTCCGATCAAGGTGAAGCTTTGGTACAGGGCGAAGCCAGGCTATGGGTTAAAGGCTGCTTCGAAGCAACGGGTGCCGAGAAGAAGAGCCGAGCTTCTACACCATCTTTCTGCCAATGCCGATCCAAGATCAGAGATCAGGCTATTTTATTTTATTATCTTTTCTTTTTAAATTTTATGTATTTAAATTCTAAAATTTTAGTTAATAAAAATTTTTTATATTTTAATTTCTTGCTTTTTATTTTTATTGCAATTTAATTTCTGCACTTTAATTATTATTGCTTTGCAAGTAGATGCTAAGATCTAACTAGTAGATCTTAGTACCAAGTTTAAATTCCTGCATCTTTTAATTTTTGCTTTTTATTTTCCGACTTCACTTTTGATCCTAAAACTCTTCTTTTCTTCTTTTCTTTTCAAAAATCAAAGATTTCAAATCTAAAAACACTACCTTCCCTGTGGATTCGACCCGACTCACTACTATCTACGCAATTTTCAATGATTTTAAGAAGTCGGATTAAACTGATAAACACGGTGTCTTAACGACAACATCGCGTTCCTATCAAGTTTTTGGCGCCGTTGCCGGGGAAGGCAGGAATATGATGCTATTTTTTTCTTTGATTTCTTTGATTTTTTTTATAAATTAATTATAAATAAAATTTTTAATTTTATTGCTTACTAATTTTTTTTATTTATTTTGTAGAAAAAAAAAGAGAAAACGAAGAAAGCATCAGAATTTTGGTGAGATCAATCCTAACCCTAGTCCTCTTTTCTTTTTATTTATTTATTTATTTATTTTATTTTTAAATTAATTTAAAAAAATATTCATTTAAACCTAATTAAAAGCCTCATGATAAGATTAGAAATCCTAACTGTTTAGAGCATGCATCATATTAGTTTTATTTTTTTTATTTATTTTTATTTTTTTTGGTGATTGCTGGAAGCAAGGTAAGCCTTTCAGAATTCAATTAGTTGCATGCATCTAGTTTAAATTGCATAAAATCCTTTGATTGAATTTTTTTTCTTCGTGCATATTCATATTAAATCAAATTAAGGGCACAACCCAATTAAACAAGATAAGGTGGGGATTTGATCACCCTTCCTTAGCCCACAAACAACCAACCAGCATCCTGCATTGACCTAAGCCTTTAATTTTAAAATCAATTAGACATCAACCCTAGGAACTCGAGCTCAATAGGATAAGGAATCCTAAGAGTTGAACCGGGTTAGGATAAGTCAATTTGACTGGTGTCTAGGAAAGTGGTTCAGGGACGATTGGGCCCGAAGGAAGGTGGTTTCTAATTGGTTCCGTTCGCTTACCTGGCCAAGCATAATTGGTGTCTAAGGCAAGCAACGGGGGGACTCCCACCGACCTTACACTTACCTGGCTAGTTGATTGGCTAATCCTACACTTGGAGGGCTTGAAGGTGACCTTGGCAGTTAGGAGCTGTCTAGATCTAGGATAACCCTTAGTCAGGATTGATTGACCAACTTGATTGCTAACCAACATTCAAACCTAATTAAACCTAATTCTTCTCTTTCTTCTTAGTTCTAGGACTCCTTAGGACCTCTTCTTTAGAACTCTTTTTTCTTTCTTCTCCTTACTCCTCTAAAAATAAAATAAAATAAAATAAAATAAAAATTAAATTAAACTAACTAAAAAATATTAAAAATAATAATTAAATTAAATTAAATTAAAATTAATAAATAAAAATAATTAAAAAAAATTAATTTTTAATATATAAAATAATAATAATAATAATAATAAATAAAAAAAAATATTCTAAAAATTTTTTTTAAACCATACATTAGGGTTACACTAATACATGCATGGTAGGAAATCGCTTTTTCTGATTTAGTTGAACTTAATTGAATGGTTGATTCACATTAAACATAATAATCAAATGGCTAATATGAATCTAATAGTCCAAAAATTAGATAAAGTTGACCTTCTTGATCAGAAAATAGATCAACTCCTAACCCTAGGTCAACAATCTCCTCAACAATCTTCTAATTATCAGGAGAAGTTATTCAATCTGTGCTAGTCCAACCCATCATGTAAGTGAATATCCTATGACTGCACAGTTTCCATATTTTATCCAAGAACAAGTTCAAGCTACTCAAGGATACTCCAAATTGATTAATGACCCATTTTCAAATTCATATAATTCAGATTGGAGTAACTTTAATTTTTCTTGGACATCCCAACAGACTCAGGCTCAGACCCAAATTTCACTTGAGCAAAATTATCAAAATTATGCCTATAATAATGGTCAGCCTAGTCAGTTTAACCAGCCATCATATTATAATCAGCCTTCATACCCACCTCCTCAACAGACCAATCTAGCTGATGATAGATTTAACCAACTTCAACAATTAATTCTAACTCAACAGCAATCTATCGCCAGACTAGAAGCTCAAATAGGATAATTAGTTGAGTCTAACATGAGGAGAGAACTAGATCAACTACCGAACCTACCAATTTCAAACAACCCACCTAATGACCACCAACCACCTGGATTAAATTATCAATCTAATGTTTCATCTAAGAATCTTCCAATTTGAGAATACCAAAGTAATTCCTGAACTTAAAAGCTATAGGATTCTTATGGACCCATACCAAGACCAGGTGAGAGAGGCTAGTACTGATGCTAGCCAAAATAAAAATTTAGAGGAACTGGTTAGTACTGAGACTAACCACATAGAAGAACCCAAGCCAGGAATTAGTACTGATGCTAGTTCCAGTTTAAATGAGATAGAAATAAGGGAAAAGAGAATAGATGATTTACCCGAGACTTATAAACCTAATGTCCTATTCCCTTCAACCCTAGAAGCTGGTTCTTCTTATAAAAATCAAAAGGCATGTAATGAAATGTCAATGGAGTTGTTTAAGCAGGATCACATTAATTTACCTCCAGAATTAAAACCGCCTTTAGTCACCATTCCAGCACCCATTGAATCAAACTTAACTCCTAAAACTCCATTCATGAGCATTTTAGAAGAACAAATAGGAGTAATTCTTAATAAACATGGGTCTGAGAATGGAATCATAAAATATATCCCCAAAAATTAACAGTGAATATATCAATAATGGGATTAAAAATCAAATCAACTTTCTGAGATTGGCAATCCAAAACCATTGGAATTTGTCAATCCAATATTCGACACAGGATAGTGAGCTACATTGTGTCTGGCTGAAGACGGTAAACTTAGCGCTTGTTGGGAGGCAACCCAATATTTAGTTTTTATCTAATTTATCTTTTTAGTTTTTTTTTTAGGATAATTTGAATAAGTTGGAGGGAGAGCTCAAATTTTCAAAGGCATGTGCTGGACCAAAAAAATAAAATAAAATAAATAAATAAATAAATAAATAAATACTGAGTTAGGTGTATTCTTCCATGTTCTTTATTACATCCTTTATTTTTTCTTCTCCATTGAGGACAATGTCGATTAAGTTGGGGGGAGAGAAAAATAAAAATTTTAAAATTTTAAGTCCTCGAAAAAGTTAGTATTTAGTATTTAGATACTTGATTATGCTTAAGAATCGAATTAAAACTAAGCATTTTTAAAAGAAAATTGATACACAGATCAGAGAATCTGTGAGATATTGAGGAATCAAGTATTAAGAAAATTCAATAAAGAGTTAAGTCCTAGAACATAAAAATTTTTTTCTTGGAGCATTTCTAATTATTTCTACTAGCATCAAAGAAAAGTCTACTTTTTATAGGCTTGTGTAGGGTAACTATACGTTTCTTCATATAAAAATTTATTTTAATAAAATAGTTTCCAAGTACTTCTCACTGAGTAACCGGGCCTCTTTGCCTAAGCAAGCATTGAGTTTCGCGTCAAAAGGTGGGAAGGGCAAAGAAGCTCGTTGTAAAGCTAGTCTTAACTCGTAGCCTATTTGATTCGAGCTAGTAAGCCCGAGGGGTATTCTATACCTAGTGCCCTAAAGCCAACTGGTTTGGGAGTCATTGGCCCAAGACTCGCTACATGGATCAAATAGAAAGCTTAAGGAGTTAAGACACTCAATAGTGGTACAACGTTAAAAAAAAAAAAAAAAAAAAAAAAAAAAAAAAAAAAAAAAAAAAAAAAAAAAAAAAGAAACATTGGTTTCCCACCGAGTAACCGGGTCCCGTTGCCTAAGTAAGCAATGATATTCGCGTCAAAAAGTGGGCAATGTGAAAATAAAAATTAATAAATGAAGGATGGAAGTAGCAATACACCTGCCTATATGAAAGTTTAGACAAATCAGAGATAAAAGTGGAATAATTTAGAAAAAGTTCTGAAAAATTTAATGTTCTTTACTTAATTTTTCTATTGATAAGTATTAATACCCCAATGATATATCTCATTTAAGCTCTACTGAATATCAATGGCCATTTTGAAAATTGCTTAGGTAAAATTCGAAACTCTAAAGTTAAAAGGTATTTAAAACTAAATTCTTTCTTTACTCGAGGACGAGCAAAGCTTAAGTTGGGGGGTGTGATAAGCATCATAAATTCACCAATAAAAGTATTAATTTATTAATTAATTTATATTAATTTTTAAAAATTAATAATCAATTTATATATAATTTTTAAAAAATTCATATTTTTATTAATTAAAAAATTAAATTAAAAAATAATAAAAAATAATAAAAATTAAAAAATAAAATTTTATTATCAATAGAAAGAGCTCATTTTTTTGATCACAACGAAATAAATTTCAAGTAAAACGGAGCTAAAATGAAAAAGATATGAATTTTTAAAAATATAAAATAAATAAAAATTAAATAAAAAAAGAAAATGGCTCAGCCGGCTCCGCAAGCCGAGCCACCAAGCCAAGCCGAGCCATCAAGCCGACTCAGCCGTTGAAGCCATCAGCCGGTCCACGATCCAGGCGTGGACCGCCAGCTCAGCAAATTCCGGCGAATCAGAGATTGCCACGTGGTGGACCTAGACCCCTTAAGGGTCTACAGAAATTTATCGCGGCTCACAAGGGTAATTTCAGTCTTTTCGTCCGACAACAGCGGCGCTGATTGGTTGCGGTGTGCGGTGCGGCCGGTCCACGCGGTCCATGGGAACAGTTATTGCGCGATCGGACGGATGTGGTTGTTTGCGGTCAGGATCGGACGGCTGTGGTTGCTTCCGAATTTTATTCAGATACAAACATCACGCGGATCACCATCGGACGGCAGCGCTCGATCCAGGCGATGATCCGACGGTCCAGAATGCTGCCGGCGGCGATCAAGACTCCCGAAGCGCGATTTGCGGCCAGATTTCCTCGATCAAGCGCGATCCAACGGCCAGAATTTAATCCGACCCGATCTGAGCTTATCTGCATCCGATTTTGATGATTTTTGGACCGTTGGATTTCTGTTGAACGGCTGGATTTTATCAGATTTAGCAGAGTCATATCAGAGCTATTTTGATTCAAATTTTATCCAAATTTCTTTGTATTTTTACGATTACAAAGGCTATTAGTCCCATATTGCCTTTAGAAAAAATATCCAGCCCTCCTAGCTCTATAAAAAGGACCCCAGGCCATCAAAAATTGATATCTCCGATCAAGGTGAAGCTTTGGTACAGGGCGAAGCCAGGCTATGGGTTAAAGGCTGCTTCGAAGCAACGGGTGCCGAGAAGAAGAGCCGAGCTTCTACACCATCTTTCTGCCAATGCCGATCCAAGATCAGAGATCAGGCTATTTTATTTTATTATCTTTTCTTTTTAAATTTTATGTATTTAAATTCTAAAATTTTAGTTAATAAAAATTTTTATATTTTAATTTCTTACTTTTTTTATTTTTATTGTAATTTAATTTCTGCACTTTAAATTATTGCTTTGCAAGTAGATGCTAAGATCTAACTAGTAGATCTTAGTACCAAGTTTAAATTCTTGCATCTTTTAATTTTTGCTTTTTATTTTCCGACTTCACTTTTGATCCTAAAACTCCTTTTCTTCTTTTCTTTTCAAAAATCAAAGATTTCAAATCTAAAAACACTACCTTCCCTGTGGATTCGACCCGACTCACTACTATCTACGCAATTTTAATAATTTTAAGAAGTCGGATTAAACTGATAAACATGGTGTCTTAACGACAGCATCGCGTTCCTATCACGTAGGACGTACTCTACAATGACTCTTAGGTTGACCAAAATTAGACCTACGCTTGCACTGGAAGCATTGGACGAGCCATTCACATATAAGGTCCAAAAATCTTTGAGAAGGTCTGCTCTTTCTTCAGAGGAGTTTAGCTACAATCACAGAATATCGGTTTCATTTTGTTTAGGCTCAGCTTCATCCAGAATGGTGCATTCCACTATGAAATCTATTAATATTTGGGTCTTGATTGACGGTCCGAATCGATAGTTGATGTCAAACTCTGTAAGCTCAATTATGCATTTTGCTATTCTTTCGGATGTATCTATTCGATGAAGAACTATCTTGATTGGTTAATCAGTGAGAAGCATTATAATATACCCCTAAAAATAAGATCAGAGCTTTTGGGCTGCAATCAACAAAGCATAAGTTAGCTTTTCTAACTTAGTGTACCTGATCTCAGCATCTCTCAAAACTTGACTTATATAATAGATCGATCATTGTACTTTTGCCTCTTCTTTGACTAGAACTGCCGTAAGGACTGCTGGGGAGACCGTCAGGTAAAGAAATAATTCTTCTCTAGGTTTGGACTTTGCTAATAGAAGAGATGATCTGAGGTAGTTCTTTAGTTCTTTAAATGCTCGTTGATATTCGATAGTCCAGCAGAAGTTCTTTGGTTACTTAAGAACTTGAAAGAATAACGTACATCGCTCAGCCAACTTTGAAGATAAAGCGATTCAACGCTACTACCTTTCCTATTAGGTGCTGAACTTTCTTTATTGACTTGGAAGTAGTCATTTCTTGAATGGCTCGAATCTTCTCTAGATTTGTTTTAATTTCGTGCCTTGACACTATGAAATCCTAAAATTTTTCTGAAGTTACTCCGAAAGCACACTTAGTTGGGTTCAACTTCATCTTGTATTTTTAGAGGGCACTAAAGATCTCTTCAAGGTCAGTAATGTGATTTACTGAATATCTACTCTTTACAAGCATATCATCCACGTAGACCTCCATATTACGGTCGTCTACATCTTGAATATCTTGTTGATCAAGCGTCGGTAGGTTGTACTTATATTTTTGAACCCAAAGGATATGATCCTATAATAATAGAGACCACAGTCAGTAATAAAAGTAGTTTTCTTCCTATCCTTTGGTGCCATCTGAATTTGATTATAACTAGAGAAGGCATCCATGAAAGTAAGAAGCTCATGATCTGAGGTTGCATCCATTAGTTGATCAATTTTGGATGGAGATAGCTTTTAATTTTTATTATTTTTTAATTAATTTTTAATTAATAAAAATATTAATTTCTTAAAAATTATATATAAATTGATCATTAATTCTTAAAAATTAATATAAATTAATTAATAAATTAATACTTTTATTGATAAATTTATCGTGCTTATCACACCCCCCAACTTAAGCTTTGCTTATCCTCGAGTAAAAAAAAAATTAATTTAGATTAATTATCATATTTCATTGAGATCTTTCTTCACAAGAATAGATCTAGGATTTAAGATCAAAAGTTTAGACAGTATCACTAACTAAGTATTAAATTTTAGAAGTAAATTTCATGGCAGATTAATTAGAGAAACTTTCTTAGAGTTCATCTAAAGATTTTCAGCACTTGATTTCGTGAATACTAACTTAGCATTTGGGTGTTGATTCAAAGGACAAATGAATCTTCTTTTTATCACCTATTTTGGTTAGTTTTCTATATACTCCCAAGTTAAGTGCATGAATTAAGGTAGCTTTCACACTGCTTTTTTTTTTTTTTTAAAATTATGCTGAGCATCCTGGCCTTTCCTTCACCATTTGATGTGAACTTCTACACTTGACTTAGGTGCAGAGTTCTAGTTTAGGGCAATCCACATATACTCTATTGTTTTGCACTTTTTTTTTTTTATTTAGAAAGCAGGTAGCTCTTTCCTTAAATTCAAGTTTCTTTAATTGAAGGTATATATAAACCATCAATTTTTAGTGATAATTGAATCCTCAATTTAGCCTTATAATCAACACCTATGCTGTGCTTCATTAGTGTGCATGTGCAATTAGAAGTGCTGTTAGCCTTTAAATGACCTAAGTAGGCTGCTAATGGTCAGACCAAGTAATCTGCTTCTTAACTTGCTACCATTATTAGTTAATACTTTCTAACTTTATTACTTTTTCTAGTTTATTTTGCTTAAGATTCTCTTTCCTGAAATATGGTTTATCCAAAAATTTTCAAAAATAGTTTTAAAGTTTGATTATTATTATTATTATATATATTTTTATTATTACTATTTTTTAATTTTTTTTTATTTTTATTTTATATATATATTTTACCCCCCAACTGAATTGACATTATCCTCAATGGAGAGGAAAAACAAATAAAAGGGTGTAAATTATGTTTATTTATTTAGCATGGGTCTTGAAGCTTATGATCCTTCTCCAGCTTTTTGGTCCTTCTCCAGCTTAGCCTAAAAAGAAAAGAAACTAAAAAGAATAAATTAGATTCAAGAAGTATTGGGTTGCCTCCCAATAAGCGCTAAGTTTATTATCTTCAGTCAGACAAAATGTAGTTTAATTCATTATGGTTCTATTAATTATACTTGGTCAATGTTTCGATTTAATGATATCCCTTCGATATATGGTTTAAGCCTTTGGCCATTTACCTTAAAAAAATTTTTAGTCCTAGGATCATAGAGTTTGATTGCACCATGTGGGAATACATGATTAACTATGTAAGGTCCATCCCATCTGGATTTTAATTTTTCAGGAAAATAATCGAAGCCTTGAGTTAAATAACCAGACTTGTTGATTTGGTTCAAAGGTTTTCCTTGAAATATGTTTATCATGGAAGGCTTTCATTTTCTCCTTATAGATTTTTGAATTTTCATAAGCTTCTTGCCTTAATTCTTCTAATTCACTCAATTGTAACATCCGATTGGAACCAGCTTGGTTTAAATTAAAATTTAATTATTTTATTGCCCAATATGCTTTATGTTCAAGTTCTACCGGAAGGTGACATGCTTTTCCATAGATTAATCTATAGGGAGACATTCCAATAGGGGTTTTATAGGCTATCCTATAGGCCCATAATGCATCATCTAATCGATCTGACCAATCTTTTCGATCAGGCCTAATAGTCTTTTGTAAGATATTCTTAATTTCTCTATTAGAGACTTCTACCTGGCCACTTGTTTGCGGATGGTATGGTGTAGCTATCTTATGTGTCACCCCATATTTTCGTAATAAAGTTCGAAATTGATGATTTGTAAAATGGGTACCTCCGTCACTAATGATAGCACGTGAAAATCCGAACCTAGAAAAGATATTCTTCTGAATAAATTTTAAGACTACTTTATGATCATTGGTTCATGTTGCTATTGCTTCAATCCATTTAGAAACATAATCGACAGCTACCAAAATGTATTCAAATCCATTGGAAGGTGGAAAAGGTCCCATAAAATCAATTCCCCATACATCAAAAATTTCTACTACTAAGATGGGGTTTCAAAGGCATCATGTCTTTTCTTTGAAATATTCCCTAAGGCTTGACACTTAAAACACTCCTGACTAAAAGTATGGGCATCCTTAAATAATGTTGGCCAATAAAAACCACTCTGCAATACTTTGGCCGTAGTTTTTCGTCCAGAAAAATGTCCTCCACAAGCAAGGGTATGACAAAATTGTAAGATACTCCATTGTTCAGATTCAGGAACACATCTACGAATGATTTGATCAGCACAAATTCTAAAAAGCTCAGGATCTTCCCAAAAATAATATTTGATTTGAGCAAAGAATCGATCCTTTTCATTCTTAGACCAGCCATCAGGAATTTGTCCTATGACTAAGTAATTGACAATATCTGCAAACCAAGGAGTCTTTGTATGTGAAACTGTTAACAAGTTGTTCATCTGAAAAAGATTCTCTAATTGATAGAGGTTCACTATCTTTAACTAGGATCCTAGACAGATGGTCTGCTACAACATTTTTAGATCCCTTCTTATCTCGAATTTCAATATCAAATTCTTGTAGCAGTAAGATCCATCTAATTAATCATGGTTTAGCATCTTTCTTTGAGAGCAGGTATCTCAAGGCTGAATGATCCGAGTAAATTATGATTTTTGATCCTAATAGATATGATCTAAACTTTTCTAGGGCAAACACAATGGCTAGCAACTCTTTTTCAGTGGTGGTATAATTCATTCTGTGCTTCATTCAGAGTTCTACTGGCATAATAGATCACTACAGGACATTTGTTTACCCTTTGGCCCAGGACAGCTCCTATGGCGAAGTCTGAGGCGTCGCACATAATTTCAAAAGGTAGTGACCAGTTAGGAGGTTGTATGATTGGAGCTTTGGTCACAGCTTCTTTTAAGATTTCATAAGCTTTAAGGCAATTTTCATCAAAGTTAAAAGAAACATCCTTAGCGAGCAGATTACACAAAGGACGAGAAATTTTAGAGAACTCTTTGATGAAGCGACGATAGAATCCTACATGACCAAGAAAAGATCGAATTTGTTTGACAGAAGTGGGAGGAGGAAGTTTAGAAATTAGTTCAACTTTAGCTTTATCTACCTCAATCCCTTTCTTAGATACTATATGTCCTAAAACGATCCCTTCTTGAACCATGAAGTGGCTCTTTTCCCAGCTTAACACTAGATTAGCCTCAATACATCATTTTAATATTTTCTTCAAATTGTTGAGGCAACTCTCAAAAGATTCTCCAAAGACTGAAAAGTCATCCATGAATATTTCTAAAAAATCTCCTATCATGTCTGAAAATATTGACATCATGCACCTTTGAAAAGTCGCAGGTGCATTACATAATCCAAATGGCATTCTACGGAAAGCAAAGGTTCCATAGGGACATGTAAAGGTGGTCTTTTCCTGATCTCCTGGATAGATTGCTACCTGATTGTATCCTGAGTATCCATCTAAAAAGCAAAAGTATTGTTGGCCTGCTAGTCTTTCTAGGATTTGATCGATAAAGGGTAAGGGAAAGTGATCTTTTTGGGTGGTTGTATTGAGTTTTCTATAATCTATGCAGACACGCCACCCAGTGGAAAGTCGTGTTGGTACTAAGTTTCCATGTTCATTGCGGACAACCGTAAGTCCAGATTTCTTTGGAACAACTTGTGTGGGACTCACCCAGTGGCTGTCAGAGATAGGATAAATAATTCCAGCATCTAACCATTTTATTACCTCTTTTTTGACTACTTCTTGCATGTTAGGGTTAAGTCGTCTTTGCATCTCTCGAGTTGGTTTGGCATTATCTTCTGTATAAATATGGTGCATGCATATTGACGGACTAATTCCTTTTAAATCGGCGACGGTCCACCCTATGGCCTCCTTATATTTTTTAGAATATTTACCAATTGATTTTCCTATTCAGTAGTTAAGTTGGAAGCAATTATTACTGGTAGGGTTTTCTTTGATCCTAAGAAATACATACTTAAGTGATTCAGGTAAAGGTTTTAGTTCAAGTTGTGGTGGGGCCTGAATTGAAGGACGTAATGGTTTAATTTTTCGCTCGGGTAAGGGCTCAACTTTCATTGACCAAGGTAATGAATGTGATGGTTGAGGTGAATTAAGCAGGGCATTTACTTCCTGGGTTTGAGTTTCTTCAGTGGGTTCATCATCCTGCAGTAAATCTAGGGAGGAATTAGATTCAACTATTTCATCTACTTGATTGATTACAAAGCAATCTTCCTCCTCTTGGGTGTACTTTGGGGTATTAAAAACATTAATTCTTACTTTTTGATTCCCAAAAGAAATGTCCATAGCTCCCGTTTTACAGTTGATATTGGCATTGGCAGTTGCTAAGAATGGACGTCCTAAAATTATGGGATTTTGGTTCAGCTCTTGGGATGGTTCCATGTCAAGTATGAGAAAGTCTACAGGAAAATAACATTTGTCTACTCTAACTAGAACATCCTCAATCAAACCACGTGGTGTTTTTATAGATCTATCAGCTAATTGCAAAATAACTGATGTGGGTTTTAATTCTCCAATCCCAAATTTTTCATAAACCGAGGTTGGAAGTAGGTTTACACTAGCTCCTAAGTCTAGTAATGCTCGGTTAAAGGTTATACCTCCTATAACACATGAAATTAAGGGTGCACCAGGATCTTTCATCTTTTGAGGTATTGGATTTAACAGGACCGCACTTACATCTTCAGATAGCATAACTCTTTTAGTGGTTCGTGGCTCACGCTTTTGGGTGCAGAGTTCTTTTAGAAATTTAGCATAGGCCGGGACATGCTGAATTGCATCGAGGAGGGGTAAATTAATGTGAACTTGTTTAAATAGTTCCATTAGCTCCTTGTTGCGTGCTTCTTGCTTTTTACGGGAAGAGCCTGCTTCTAAGGCCGAAGGGAACGGGGCTTTGGGTTTATATGTCTCAGCTAATTCATCTGTTCTCTTTTTTTCTTTATCTATCTTATCAGTGTTCAGTACTAGTTCTAAGCTCAGGTTCTTCTATATGATTATCTTCTTCTTCATCAGTATCAGTATCAGCCTCTATCACCTGGTCTTGGTATGGGTCCTTAAGAATCCTACCACTTCTAAGTTCAGATATTGCTTTAGCATTTTCTAATTGGGGATTTTTAGGTGGGATGTTAGATGGATGAGTAAATCCAGGTGGTTGATAGACATTGGATGGATTATTTTTAGGATTTGCAATTGGTTGGCTTGGTAATTGACCTGGTTCTCTCCTCATGCTAGACTCAGCTATTTGTCCTATTTGAGCTTCTAGTCTGGCGATTGATTGTTGTTGGCTTAGAATTAATTGTTGAAGTTGATTGAATTTATCGTCGGCTAGATTGGTCTGTTGAGGAGGTGGGTATGAGGGTTGATTATAATGTAGTGGTTGAGAAGACTGACTAGGCTGACCCTTATTATAGGCATAGTTCTGGTATTGGGGCCTATTTTGATAATTTTGAACTGGTGGGATTTGGGTCTGAGCCTGAGTTTGTTGTGGTTTCCAAGAGAAATTAGGATGGTTTCTCCAACCAGGATTATATGAATTTGAATATGGGTCATTAAGTGGTTTTGAGTAACCTTGAGCAGCTTGGACTTGTTCTTGGATAAGAGGTGGTAATTGTGCAACCGTGGGACATTCACTTACATGATGTGTTGGGCTAGCACAAATAGAGCAAATCACCTGATAATTAGAAGCTGGTGTGTATTGTGCAGGGGATTGTTGACCTAAGTTTAGGAATTGATCTAATTTCTGTGCAATAAGGTCGACTTTATCTAATTTTTGTGCTATTATGTTCAAATCTGCCTTAGAATTGAGTTCTGGAGTTTTGATCTCATAAATTCCTGCCCATTTTTGTTGAGAAATTGATCTTTCATAAGAAGATAATGAAGCATGGTTAATAGAGTTTTCACTTAAAGTTTCAAACAAGGTATAAGCTTCATCCTCACTTTTGCTCATGAATGCACCTCCACAGGATGCATCAACCATCTGCTTATATTGATCTCCTAAACCTTCATAGAAAGCTTGTACAATTTGCCACTTAGATAGACCATGGTGTGGGCATTTTCTAAGGAGTTCCTTAAGTCTTTCCCATGATTCATGAATTTGTTCCCCTGGAAGCTGAGCAAATCCCGTGATGGCTCGCCTCATGGTATTGGTTCGTCCTATGGGATAAAATTTCTTAAGAAATTCATGTTGCATCTCTGCCCATGTTTGAATTGTTCTTCCTAATGTGCCAAGCCAATACTTGGCTTTATCTTTTAATGAGAAAGGGAACAAGGTTAGTCTAAGGGCATCATCAGAAAAATTCTGAATTTTTACCGTAGAGCAGATTTCTAAGAATTCATCCAGATGTTTGTAAGGATCTTCATTGGCATTCCCATAAAAAGATGGGAGCATCTGAATTGTGGTTGACTTGATCTCATAGTGGCTAGCAGGGATATCAGGTATGTGGATGCAAGTCGATGGGTTGTAGGTGGAAGGAATAAAGTATTCCTTCATCTGCCTAGGTGGTTCTTCACGATTTCCAGCCATCTGATTACCTGGTCTTATATGAATTAGTCTTTCAATTTCAGGATTTGGTTTAACTAGGTCAGGTAAAAGCGATCTTCTACCGTGCATGTACTAGTGCAACCCAATATATGGTTTAAGATATGTATATTTTTTAATTTTATTATTATTATTATTATTATTTAAAAAAAAGAGGATCCTAAGGAATCTTAAGTCTAGAGATGATAGAGAGAAGAGTTAATTTGTGGTTTATGTTTGATGTTATTTAGCAAACAAGTTAGGCAATCAATCCTGACTAAGGTTTATCTTAGATCTAGACAGCTCCTAACTGTTAAGGTCACCTTCAAGCCCTCCAAGTGTAGGATCAGCCAATTAACTGGCCAGGTAAGTGTAAGGTCAGTGGGAGTCCTCCCGTTGCTTGCCTTAGACACCAATTGTGCTTGGCCAGGTAAGCGAACGGAACCAATTAGAAACCACCTTCCTTCGGGCCCAGTCGTCCCTGAATCACTTTCCTAGACACCAGTCAAATTGATTAACCCTTAATCTGGTTCAACTTTTAGGGTTCCTTGTCCTATTGAGCTCGAGTTCCTAGGGCTGATGTCTAATTGATTTTAATTTAAAGGCTTAGGTCAATGTAGGATGCTGGTTGGTTGTTTGTGGGCCAAGGAAGGGTGATCAAATCCCCACCTTATCTTGTTTAATTGGGTGTTGCCCTTAATTTGGTTTAAAGATGCTTATGCACAAAAAATTTCAATCAAAGGGTTCTATGCAATTTAAACTAGATGCATGTAACTAATTAAATTCTGAAAGGCTTACCTTGCCTCCAGCAATCACTAACATAAAAAAAATAAAACTAATATGATGAATGCTCTAAACAATTAGGATTTCTAATCTTGTGATGAGATTTTTAATTAGGTTTAAGTAGGTAATTTTTAATTAATTTAAAAATAAAGTAAATATTAAAAAAAATAAGGAAAGAGATTTAGGGTTTAGGAATGATCTCACCAAATAGGTTTGAGAGTTTTGTTTGTGCCCTAATCTTCCTTCTTCTTTCTTCTATTATTTTTTTCTTCTTTTTTTTTTGCAAAATAAATGATAAACAAAATAATTAGTAAGCAATAAAAAAATCAAAGAAATGAGAAAAAAATTTTAATTTTTTATGCCTCCCCAGCAACGGCGCCAAAAACTTGATAGGAACGCGATGTTGTCGTTAAGACACCGTGTTTATCAGTTTAAATCCAACTCTTTAATTATTTTTTTTAAATTAATTAAAAAAAATATGAATAGAGTAGTGAGTCGGGTCGAATCCACAGAGAGATGATGATTTATTTCTAAAATCTTTGATTCTTATATATTTTTTTTATTACTATTATTATTATTATTATTATTATTATTATTTTTAGAGAAAAGAAAAGAAGAGTTTTTGAAAATTAAAGTTAAAAAAAATAGATTTATAAATAAAAGTAGAATTATGCAGAAATAAATTTGATACTAAGATCTATTATTTAGATCTTAGCAACTACTTGCAATGAAATTAAGAAGCAATAAGAAATAATTAATTCAAAGAACTAGAATTGAAAAGAACAATGAAACTTTCTTTATTAAATTTAAAACTCAGATGTAGAATTTAGATACAAGAAATTAAAGAAAATTTAAAATTTTAATATAAGAAATTAAAGAAAGAGAAAACTAGATTGGAGATCGCAGATCAGCATAGGCATGGAGATGGCGCAGAAGACTGGCTCTTCTTCTTAGCACTGTAGCTTCGAAGCAACCTTCTATCTAGAGCTTGGCTTCCACCCTGTACTTTAGCTTTTCTTCCACTCGATCTCCCCCCTTCAAGAGGCTTAGAGTCCTTTTTATAGAGCTAGGGGGGTTGGATCTTTATTTCTGAAGGCAATGTGGGACTAATGGCCTTTGCAATCGTCAAAATACAAAGGAATTCAAGTAAAATTTGAATCAAAATAGCTCTGATATGTCTTTGATAAATTTGATAAAATCAAACGGTTCAACAGAAATCCAATGGTCCAAAAATCATCAGAATCGGATGCGTATTGGCCCAGATCAAATCGAATTAATTTCTGGCCGTTGGATCATGCTTGATGGAGAAAATCTGGCCGCAAATCATGCGCCTGAGAGTTTGACTGCCGTCGGGAGCTTTATGGACCATCGGATCATCGCATGCATCGAGCGCTATCATCCGATGGTGATCCGCATGATGTCTGCAGCTGAATCAAATCCGAAAGCAACCACAGCCGTCCGATCGCCACCGTAAACAACCACAGCCGTCCGATCGCGCAATCACTATTCCCATGGACTGCATGGACCGACCGCACCACACACCACAACCAATCAGTGCTTCTGTCATCGAGTGAAATGACCAGATTGCCCTATGAGCCACGATAAATTTCTGTAGAACCTTTAAGGGTCTAGGTCTGCCACGTGTCGCGCTGTGATTCGTCAATTTCTGGCGGTCCACACCTGGATCGTGGATCGACTGATGGCTTCAATAGCTAAGTCGGCTTTGATGGCTTGGCTTAGCTTGGTGGCTCGGCTTACGGAGCCGACTGAGCCATTTTTTTTTATTTAATTTTTATTTATTTTATATCTTTAAAAATTCATATCTTTTCCATTTTAGCTCTGTTTTACTCAAAATTTATTTTGTTATTATAAAAAAATGAGCTCTTTCCATTGATAATAAAATTTTATTTTTTAATTTTTATTATTTTTTTATTATTTTTTAATTAATAAAAATATGAATTTCTTAAAAATTATATATAAATTGATTAATAATTTTTAAAATTTAATATAATTTAATTAATAAATCAATACTTTTATTGATAAATTTATGATGCTCATCAGACATCGAGTCCAAGATGTAATACCTGGCTTTGTTATCATCATGCGTCCACTTCTCTAGAGATGTTCTCTGATCAACGGATGGATGGGCTGGTAAAGTGGAAGGATCCTATTCCAACACATGAATCAACTTCTCGAAATCCAAAATAATTTTAAAGTTTCGAAGCCAATCCTTGAAGTAGGGTCCGATCAGTCTATGGGTGTCCAGGATATAGGCTAGTGGGTTGAACGCAGACATTTTTCTGTAGAGAGTCAAAGTTTTTAGTTAGATTTTGTAATTAGACTTAATCAATTTATTTAGGAATTTTATTTTTTTAAATAAATTAGGCTCCCACTATTTTTTTGAATTCTTACACTTTCTGGGCAGAGATGCAAAAATCTTCACGATCAATTGATTTCTAGTGGATGGTGTGAAACCATCGGCTAGCTCACCACCTCACCTAACAGTTATTAGTGATGGATCAACCGATGAGTGGATAATTTTTATTCAATGATTCTCTAATCATGGTGCACCTAATCCTGATCTCTAATTCATAAATCTCACCATGTTTGGAATATTGATCCACTCCTTAGTTAAGTCAGACCCACCATTTGCATGAATTAGATTCCTGATTGGGTCCCTCACCATATCCAAAATATTGAGCCCAACCCTTTCTCCAACCTGTAGCATCCAATGCCTAATAGACATGGTTGCATCTTCTCGGTGCAACTGAACCACTATAACCAGCCGAGAACAATCAACCCCGAGAAGAACCTGCATATCTACAATGGTGGAATACCAATTGACTTAATATTTTCTTAGGGAGATTCAATTTAGATCTTTTAGACTTGACTCAGTCATAACAGTTATGACAAGTCTAGTAGCATGGCTTAGCTCGAACTATTAGCCACCTCAAATCAGAACTGGGTTGATACAAATGGCTAGGTATGTGAGATTGGTGGAAGGGATATGCCATTAACTCGATAAGAATGCATTCAGGTTGAGTAGCTCCCAACTAAAAATCAATTGGTCATATCGCCAAACTTATCTTAGACATTAAATTATCGAACCAGAACTAATCGGATTAGCCTACAATCCAGGCTCAAACTATGGATCCAAATTAGGTCTTAATTGGATCGATCACATGTGGCTATGAGTCGACCTTTATCCAGACTTACAATTATTGGGTTGGTCAATTCTAAGCACTCTTGATCCCACCTAACCAACTCTTAATTTGGTTTGATCAACCGCTACACCTAATTGAGCTACCCAAGCTCGAACCCAATTTTATGAAAATATCTTAGATCTAAAAATTCTCAATTTTAAACCTAATTAGTTTCATAATCTTAATTCTTAATTAAGTTTGGGTTCATAAATAAAAAACATGTATCAAAATCCTATGATTTTATAGAACATAAGTTCTGATTTTTGATTAAGGACGAACGTGCAGCACCCCTATATGCCATAAGAACACCTCATCGAATGGGAGGAGGGGGCCTTTAAATCCTACTTTATTCTTATGACCAGACAGCCTGTTGGGAATGCACGCTCTTTCCATGTGGATCAATATGGCCATCGCTGATTAGCCAAGCAACAAGGAAGAACCTCTTAAAGATTTATGCAAAAGCATGATCAAACAATTCAAGGAATAGAGAAGAAGAGAAGAAGAGATTTTTGGAAGAAAATAGCTATTATTCAGTATATTTCATCCTCATTATAACTTTGACTTATTTTTAGTATATATACTTTACAAAGGGTCAAGCTTAAGCTCATAGAAAAACTTTCTAAATCCAAACAATCTACGTACAAAAAATAATAACCTACAAAAATTGAGCCAGCCCAGTTTCAGATTGAGCCGGCTAACCTGCAATTCGGTCAGCTCAATCTCAGACTAAGTCAACTTAATTGTGTGCTGTGCCAATAGCCCAAAAATGCTACTTTCTATCTGAATTTTTCTCTGAGACGTAGTCAATCCAGTCTTGGACTGAGCCAGCCCAGTTTCTAACTTAGCCAGCTCAATCTCAGGATGAGCCGGCCTAGTTTCTGAACTTTACTAGGAGAGCTGATTTATCTTTCAATTTGCTTCCGTCTTTTCATAACCTATCTTCTCATACTTTCAAGACTTGGAAGTGCTACTTTTGAGCTCACATGGCCAAGCAGAATGTCTTAATCAGAAATATAATTGAAACAACAAAATTAGTTAGATCTAGATCATATATCACAGATATAATTAATGATCTAACTAATACATGCTTTGCATACATCTCATGTATCATCACTAAATTAAACATGCATATTTTTTAGATCTAAAATATTATATATAACATCTAAAAAATAGATTTAAATTTGATCATATCAAAATAAAACTATTCTAGATAATTTATAGAACTATTCTACAACTAGTCTAAACATGCATCTTTTCATATCACATATGAATAAATTAAAAAATTAAAACTTTATTTTTTATTTTTTAGATCTTATTATAATAATTATAATATTAAAAAAATAAAAATTAAATAGATCTAAAATTATATTTAATCAAATTAACAACATGATTATACTAGACTACACATAGAACTATTCTATTCGCAGTCTAGTCATGCATCTCATACATATTAGATCTAAATAATTTAATTTTAATTTTTTAATTTTAGATCTAACCATATCTGATGTGACATCTAAAATTTTTTATGTTAGATAAAAAAATAAAAATAAAATTAGATCTAAAATAGATCCGAAGAACTGCAACCTGACTTTGATACCAATTGAAGAAAAAATCTATTTTTCGGTACAGGATCGTTCAGATCTAATTGGATCTGAAGAATTTTTTTAAAACTTTTTTCTAAAATCTTAATCAAATCTGAGACTTCTCGAATTAATTTTAAGTACCTAATTTGGTAATCTAATTATCCTATGATGATCCTATTAGTTTCTGAAGTTCTGAAAGGAGCCACGTACACACCTGATCTCTACCAATATCCACTCGAGCAGGATCTAAATATTTTCTTCTTGTGAATCATTTTTCTAAAAATCAGATCTGGATCTGATTTGAAAAGCCTTCAAAATGACTTCTGAGAGCAGCCTGTTTGTCTCACGAACACTGTCATGTAGATGTTGAATTTTGTGCCAAAAATCTTGGGCTTTCAACTCAAATTTGTGCCTAACTTTTTAGGCATATGGAAGAGAGGTAGAGAGAGGATAGAGGGGGTGTGGATATTAGAGGAAAGGCTGCTTTGGGTATAGAAAAAATAAATTATATTAAGGCAATTTTGTGAGAAGAGTTCTTATACTAGAAATAGCACCATAAAGAAAAATCTTATTAATTTGACTATTGGGACTCTTGGACCTAATCTCCATAAAAAATTCTAGATCCCATTTGGTTGACACCAAAAATCCATTTGGAAGATGGCGGCATGAAAGGATAAGGAAGAGTCCATATGCGTCTAGGACTCTTCCCTCAAGAGTTTGATCCAAATCAAACTCTATCAAAACCCAGTCTAGGCACCTCCAAAAATCACAAAATTTTGGACAACCAAAGTATAACTCATTCCCTATCACATATCCAAAAATTAAGGCAAAATAATTTTTAAAGAAATTTCTAAAATTCTCTGATCATGTGACCCTCAATTCTCTCAATTGGGTTAACTATTGACCCTAGTCCAATTGCACTAGGAATGAATTTAATTTTCATAATTAATCTGATCTGAACTTATTTCAGTTAGATGAAAATAAATTCATTCAATATACAAGAATGAGTTAAGTCAAATTTGACTCGATTGCAATAAATCAAAAACATTACGGAAGAAAAAAGTTAGGCTCAATCATGTGCTAGCATGTTTACCATGAACTTGATTGGATCTAATTCAAATCAATCAAACTAGGTTAATTCAATTGATGACATCCAAACCCAAACTCTTGTTTGTGTGACCTAATTAGGTTCAGTTCTATATGGTAATGAGATATGTTATGATCTCTATCATCAACATCATTGAAACACCTTTCGATGGACCAAAACTTTTTGGATTCATATAATTAGAATAATCGATCATAAAAATTATTGTAATTACTCCCAAAATTTACTAGTGACACCTAGCAGTATATGGTAGCAACCCATTAGAACTGAAAGTGAACCTTTCGGTGAGCTACCTATGTGATTGGGTTCTTCTACCTTGAGTCCTGATAAGATTAGGATTAAGGTGAACTCGTCAAACCCAATATCCGTTATATGAATTAATCATTCGATTCGAGTCCTATGTGAAACCCTTTATAGAAACTCTTTCTATCATCTTCACTCTACCATGGCTATGGGCTTATGGACTTGATTCTTATGATCATCATAGGGCTACTCCTCATCTACCAAGGTAGATAGATCCCCTATTGGTGCAATCCAATTTCTATAATGAACGTACTATGGCCAACATACACCTCAAGATTTTGAATGGCTAGAAGATCGAGTTATGGTATAGTAAAACTATAATACCCTCAAGGTGAATTATCGATGCACCTCAGGTCAAAGAACCAGACACACTACTGCAACATCGAGCCAGTCATCAACGAGAAGGTAAACTTTCTTATGAATACTCGAGGTGGTCATGCTCAGTGCCCTCATTCTCTAACAAGTACCTATACTCTCACTCCGGTGTCTCCTCATCGTAGACTTAAGACTCATCTACTCAAAGAAAGCGATCATACACCAACCTTTCGGATCAATCACCATCCTCATGATGATCCTATAGTCAGGAGTAGTTTATGAGTTAATTATGAAAATTTGTGTCTTAAATTTTTAACTCTTTGAAAATATGAATTGTCATTACCATTAACTCAAAGAATGTATCACATACACTTTAAATACACACTATGATAGAAAATAATTTTTTTATTAATTTATAGTCAAAATTATAAAATTGCCCTTAGAAGTGTATTACAAGTATTAGCCAATTTGGCTTCTAGGGCACACATCTAATAGTGCAGTCTATGTGGATTCTAGTATCCACTAAGGAATTAGGATAATTCCTCGAATTGAAGGTAGAGGCTACTAGTTCGAATAAAATAGTGGAAGAATTTTTTTATTAAAGTTCAAATCTTTAGGTTTAATGAATCAATTACTAATTAGATTATAATTTTTTTTATGCAGATATGGCCATTTTTCTGTTGCTCCAATCATTATTAGACAACGATAAGTTGGTGGGACCCAACTTTGATAGTTGGTACTGAAAGTTCAAGATAGTTCTGAATAAATTCTTTTTGTGTTGATAGATCCTGCGCCTGAGGAGCCAGCTCTCAATGCAGATGGAATAATTAGAGACATTTACTAGAAGTGGCTCAATGATCGAATCAATATGTGCTGCGTTATACTAGCTATCATGAGCGATGAGTTCAGTCGCAGATTCGAAATGGCTCAGTCAAAGGATATACTTCAAATGTTGGATGATTCTTTTGGCACACTTGATGATGTTGAAAGGCACAAGACTAGTTGTGGCATCTTTAATGCCAGGATGTGGGATGGAGCCTCTACCATTGATCATGTACTGTACACGATCGAGCTGATAGAGTGATTGAGGAAGCTCAACTTTTTCTTACATGAGCAGCTGAAAAAGATGCAATACTGAACTCGCTTTCCAAATCCTATCTCTCATTCCTTACTCATTATAGAATGATAAAGCCTGAAGTTGACTACCATGGGTTACTGGGGTTGCTTTAGAACTTTGAGAAGGATCACCAACTCCAGAAGAAGTCAGTGAACTTAGTGGGAGGTTCGTCTTCTGATTCTCGATCCTTTAGAAAAAGAAAGAAGAATAAGAAAGAAGGGCAAGAAGGTGCAAGTTCAGGTTGGGACATCTATGCAGGGCTAGACTAGGAAGATCAAGCCCAATAAGAGTCAAGTTAAATGCTTCTTTTATAAGAAGCAGGGGTACTAGAAGAGGAACTGTCCTCAGTACATTACCTCTCTAGACCCGAATAGGCAGGAGAGAAGCAAGCAGTTGCAAAGCAAGGTATTTATATGATAACTCCTTATAATTTTTCTATTTATGATTATACTGATTGAGTATTGGATATCGGTAGCCCTTACCATATTTGTAATTCATTGCAGGAGTTGTAGGTTAGTAGGAGATTCAAGCAAGGGGAGAGGTTCTTGAACATTGTGAAGGAACTAGATCTAGGATTTTACAGGTAGATCTTGAAAACTTTTTCAAGATCTTATAGCGAAAGACTTAAATAAATTAAATATTTATTTAAATAAATATGTAAATACCTAGATCTCAAATCTATTACATGATCAAGACATGATATTAAATTAAAAATTAAAATCAAATAAGAAAGTAAAAGATTGATCAAATCAATCTAGATTTACACTACATCAAATGCAGGTATAAAGTTAATAGATCAGATCTATTATCTGAGCAAGTTAGATATTCTAACTTGCTGATCTAGGCTTGAGAATGAAGTCATGAGCCGCACATGCATTCAGTCTTTAGGAGTCGTCCATACGAGCCTACGATCTCTGATCTGAAGTCTGATGCAGGAAATCAGCACAGCATGATAGTATTGTGCTGATCCTTCTTTGACGGTAGATTCGATGCTTCCTTCTTCAAAATTTGGACTCTCCAAAATATGAGAAGGAAGATGAGAGTTTACTGATTTGAGACTCTCTTAGAAAAAAATTCAAAAAAAAAGGAAGAGAGATTAAAAATAAAATAATCCTAGAAGAACATCCTCTTCTTCTTCTCTTTTCTCTCACCTAGACACCTAGTTTGGTGCCTATGGAACCCCCATGCCCAAGGATCCTCTTTCTTTGATTTTTTCACACCCCAAACCTCTCCCAAAGCTTTGTATTTTATAAAAAATTAGAATAAAATTCATCCAATAGATAGAGAAAAAGAAGAGTCTAAGTTTGATCAAAATCCTAAACTAGGAATATTCAAACATGAGAAGTTGTTGGGGCGCCCAACTCTTGGGTGCCTCCTCCATAATTATTGGCATGGATCAGTAAGGGAGGGTGCATAGAAAAGAAGATTATGTTCATGGAATAAGAGAAGAATTAATTAAAAGAAGGGGCGGCACTCAAGGGAAGGTGTTATGGTCAACAAGGATTCTATCTCATAGAATCCTAAGCAAAACTAATTCCTCTTTTGACTTGGTCTTTCCAACAAATTGCCTTATGAGAAAAAGAGGAGAGAAAGAGGGCACGAGAAGCCATGGAAGTGGAGAATTTTCATGTAGGAAATAAAACAAAAATGGTATGGGGCATGAGGATTAAGTGGTGCAAGTGATAGGGAGTCCTAGTCACACTAGGACTCCTGTTTTGACTTCGTCAAACAAGTTCTTTTAACCAAATAAAATGAAGATTAAACCAACCCAATTAAATAAAGTGCTAACCCATTTAAGAACTTAATTAAATTAAATTAAATTTTTATTTATTTTCTAATCAAATTAAAAAATTGGGTTAATTCGAGTCCTAGTTAGACTAGGACTAGTTCTTTCTTGCACTTGGCTTATCCAATAAACCAATTGAACTTAATCCAATCAAGTTCAAACTAAATCTAATTAAATTATATTTAATTAAACTTAATCTCAATCTATTGACTTAATCAAATTAAGCCAATTAGCAGTTTATTTACTAATCGATCCTCCTATAATACTTGCACTAGGTTAAACACCAATTGTATTGATTGTTTAACTCTAGAACGATTCTTAATCATTGATCAACCATCCGATGAAATTGTAAGCTCTAATGTGTATGACCTCATAGGTCTAAACCTAAGTTGGTAGTATAGAAATAAATTTTTGTACCAACCAAAGTGACTATCTAGCAATGATACCCAATGGCTGGATAGGTCGAAGGTGTGGAACACTATCCTTAGAACCCATGTGGATATAGTTTTCATATAATTCATCCCCTTGACCATAATGCTCGTAGGACACCTTAGAGTTCAACTATCAACTCTGATCAGGTTGTCCACATTATATTTCAAAATATCAAATCCATCCGATGGATTACCCTAGCTAGGGTTTTGCTATATTGAAATATGTGATACATTTTTCTCCAACTCTTGGAGTGGTCAATTCCATCTTGATCACACTCCGACTTCGCAAGTACTTCACTATGCCTAGAAGCCTTGCATTGCTAAATTAAATTCAGTTAGTCTGGTACCAAAGCATAGTGAGTTGCTTGCAAGTCACTGAGGTGATCTTAGGTCTAAGGGATACTTATACCTATGTCCCATCAAAGATATTCTCGATAGCAGAATGCTCTGAAGTTGGTCACGTTCAATGATGATGTACCCATACATCTCATCTGTATGCCATACCAGTGTCTCCACACTCCTTGGTTAAGAGGACAATCAATCTATATGGCATATAGCGATTTATGCTCGATAGATGCTGTTGTCCAAATTAACAATCTATCATTTGGTCATGAACAAATTTAAGGACCAATCAATAAATTCTCTCTTTATCGAAACTAAATAGTCCTAAAGACTTCATCACAACAATAGAGTTCATTAGAAGATGTAAACTTATGATGAAAAAGATGCCAAAATATTTTTATTAATTAATAAATTAGTTATAATTATAAAATAGCTCAATCATCAACAGACTAATGATTGGCTTCGAAACATAATTTTCAATAACTCCCACTTGTCCTAAAGCCACTCGGCTCAATATCTAATACCCATCTTCGACTTATGGTTGTCGAACTTCTTAATTTCTAGGACTTTAGTGATGAGGTCGGCTAGGTTCTCCTTTTCATCAATCTTCTGAAGGTCGATGTCACCATGATCCATGATCTCACGGACCAAATGAAAGCGATGTAGAATGTGCTTTATCCATTGGTGTGCCTTCGGATCTTTTGCTTGAGATATGGCGCTAGTACTATCGCAGTAGAGCCAAACCGAACCATCAATGTAGGTGCTACTTCGAGCTCGGTGACGAACTTTTTTAGCCACACAGCTTCCTTTGCTACATCTGATGCTACCATGTACTCTACTTCGCAAACAGAGTCAGCCACTATATGCTGCTTGAAACTTTTTCAGCAGATGGCTCCACCATTTAAAGTAAAGATATACTTCGATATACTTTTACTGTCATCATGGTTAGATTGAAAGCTAGAGTCTGTAAATCCCATAAACTTCAGATCTAACTCACCATAAACCAACCATTGGTCCTTAGTATTTCTCAAATACTTAAGGATGGTTTTAACTACCTTTCAGTAATTTTTTTTAGGGTCAGATTGGTATCTACTCGTCACTCTTAGTGAGTATGCCACGTCTGATCTCGTACATATCATTGCATACATAATAGACCCTACTATTGAAGCATATAGGATTCTACTTATATGCTCTCTCTCTTCAGGAGCTATCGAACAATCCTTCTTAGAGAGAGAAATTTTTGAGCCTATCGAAAGATAGCTCTTTTTGAAATTCTTCATGCTGAACCTCTTTAGCATAGTTTCTATATATGTGGACTAAGATATACCAAGAATCCTTTTAGATCTATCCCTATATATCTTCATCCCTAGGATGTTGGATGCTTCACCCAAGTCCTTCATAGAAAACTATGATGACAACCAGACTTTTATTCCTTAGAGTGCGAGGATATCATTCTCGATTAAGCGAATGTCATCCACATACAAATTAAAAAATACCATTGCTGGACCATTTGTCCATTTATAAATGCAAAATTATTCTTCATTCTTAACGAAGCCATACGTTTTGATCACTTTATCAAAATGCATGTTCTAACTCCGAGATGCTTGCTTTAATCTATAAATGGATCTCTAAAGTTTGCACTCCTTGGACTCATCTATGGATGTGAATCCTTCAGAATGTATCATATACACTTCTTCAGTCAGCTCTCCATTTAGAAAAGCTGTCTTTATATCCATCTGCCAGATTTCATAGTCCAGATGGGCAGCAATGGCAAGCATGATTTGAATGGACTTGAGCATTGCCATAGAAAAGAACGTCTCATCATAGTCAATACCATAATGTTGATGATACCCCATGGCAACTAGATGGGCTCTATAGGTCTCCATCTTTTCGTTTGCATCCCTCTTTCTTTTGAAGACCCATTTACACCCAATGGATTTAACCCCTTCAAGTGGGTCAACTAATGTCCATACATCATTTACCTTCATGGAATCCATTTCGAATCTCATAGCTTCTAGCCATTTCTTAGAGTCGGATCTCTGCATTGCATCTATATAAGTGATCGAATTCTCATTGTTCTCATCGAGTTTGATGAGATCACCATCCTAGACCAAGAATCCATAGTATCTATCCGAATGGCACGATACTCTATCAGATCGCCTTAATGGTGCAGATTCACTAGGCTTCGAATCTGATCTAATCAAATCGACTTAGGTTCAACATTCTGTGTCAGACTTTCTATCTGTTAAACTTCATCAAGTTCAATCTTAGAGGCAATAGTTCTTACACCAAGGAACTTCTTTTCCAAAAAGATTGTCCTAAGGCTGACGAACATCTTTTGTTCATCAGCATGATAGAAATAGTATCCTTTGATCTCTTTTGGGTACCCTATGAATGTACACTTGTTAGACCTAGGTCTAAGTTTGTCTGTAACTAACCGTTTGACATAAGTCAGGCACCCCTAAACCCTAAGGTGTGAAAGTGCTGGTTTATGCCCTGTCCATATCTCATATGGGATTTTAACTATAGACTTACTTGGAATCCTATTTAATAGATAACAAGCCAATTCGAATGCATATCTCCGAAAGGATATCGACAAGCTAGCAAATTCCATCATGAATTGGATCATGTCTAATAAAGTTTGATTCCTTCTTTCAGACACACCATTATGCTGTGGTGTTCTGAGAGGAGTCCATTGGAAGAAAATTTCATTCTCTCCTAGATATGTAAGAAACTCATCAGAAAGATATTCTCCTCCTTGATCAGATCGAAGAGTTTTAATACTCTTTTTAGTTTATTTTTCTACTACACTTTGGAATCATTTGAATATTTCAAAAGAATTCAACTTATGTTTCATCAGATAAACATATCCATATCTGGATAGATCATCTGTGAAAGTGATGAAGTAGACATATCCACCTCTGGCACTTGTGCTCATTGGTCCACATACATCAGTATATACTAGACCTAAGAGCTCATTAGCTCTCTCATTTTTTCAGTAAAAGGTGACTTGGTTATTTTACCAAAAAAATATGACTCATAGGTTGAAAGTGATCTAATCATGTCCTGATAAGAGAAGGAGAAGAAAAGAAAGGTCTTCTCTTAGGATTTCTTGGAGAACCTTTTCTCTCCAATTTTTATAAAAAATTTATATGATGAAAATTAGAAATATTAGATCTAAAAACTTAAAAATAAATTCCAGAGGAGAAGGTCTCCTCTTGTCCTAGTATAGGATATTTTCAGGACATCAATCGTTGATGTCTTGAATGAGAAGATTTATCTTCTCTTAGAATTTATTTTTTTCTTATTATTATTTTTTGATTTATGGGAGATCCAAAGGGTTGGATTCCTTCCTTATTCATCCTCATGTTCTTCATCTCTTGGAGTATCCAAGAGATCCGAAGAACATGTATTTGATTGACCATCAGGAAAGATCTACGTAAAGCTAGCACTTTGAGTGGATCTTCGTTTGATGAACCTCTGATCTATGTTGCAGGTTCGTGTGAATCACCTATAGAGGTTGGATGCTTGTGCGGCTCCAAAGACAATAACGAATTCAACCATGGAGTTCTCAATCCATGCAAAGGTAAGAGATCTGATCTCTTGGTGATCCAGATGCGATCTAGGGTCAGATCTAGAATTATTCTAGATCTAGGTATTGATATGATCAATATTACTTATGATTAATTTAATTTTAGATTTATATTTACATCATAACATGTTATAGATTCTTGATGTAGGGTTTTGTAATTTGATTACATGCATGTTATAGATTAAATAGTTTAATCCATGTCTTCTGCTGCTTTATATTTCAAAAAAGTTTTGAAATCTATGCATGAAATCCTTCATGTTTTCCAACAGTGGTATCAGAGCATCTAGATTCTTTTATAACATGATCATGTTTGCATTAGATTAAATCTAAAAATTAAAATTAATTAAAGATCGCACATACTGCCATAAAGTTGTCCTGTGGTAAGGTTAACCCTTTATAATAAAAAGGTTGTCCTAGTATGTGCTGATTTGAATCTGAATTATGAATAATTTTGATCAGATCTAAGAAAATTTATGATTCAATTTTTTAATTTAAATCTAAAATTAAATAGATATTTAATTTATTTTAGATTATTTAGATTAGATCTAAATAATATCAGGATTGCACATATTATTATAAGGTTGTCCTGTTGTAAGGTTTACCTCTTACAGTAGAAAGGTTGTCCTAGTATGTGCTAATCTGAGAATCCTAGGTCATAAATGTGTTAGATGAGATCTAAAGTAATGTATGATTTATTTTTAGATTTTAAATCTAATTTTAAATAATTTATGATCTGACCTACATAATGTGTTTTATATTTAGATCTAGATCCTCTTATTGCATATGTTGATATGTAATTTTTATTTTGAATCTAGAATGTATATGTATGATATATTTATTTTGTAGAATTTAAATTGAGAATAGATTTTCTATAAAATTCTAGATTCAAAACCCTATGATAAGATCTAAACAATGAAATAATCAGATCTATCATGTATGAATATGATTCAATGTAAATTATTTATATTTAAAAATATTTTAAATAATAAAATTAAAAACTAGTTTTGAGGTTCCATAAATCCAAACTTTAAACTTAATTGAAAATTAAGTGATTGTTTAGGATCTAGGTTTGTGATTTGAAGATCCTAAGATAATTTCATAAAACTTGGGTTAAAGGTTAAATAGGTTAGTTTTGATCAGATAATTAACTGGGTTAGACCTAGGGTTAGATTAAATATGAGCTTAGTTAAAAAATTGATTAAATCTAATTAATAGTTAATTAGGATTAGGTCATTTCTTTTCTATAGATCAATTCAATAGTTATAGCTGATCAAAGTCCATATATCTAATAAATGAACCTGACCATGGCTCAGTGGTCGAGCCCGAGTCTTCAGGAAGACTATATCAAAACTAACAAACCAATTGGTGTCTAAGGTAAGTCTGATATTTCAGACCAATGGTTTTTAATTGGCAGCCTACTTACCTGGCCATTTCTGATGGTGTCTAAGGCAAGCCTTGGCAGACCCTTCCACCGATCTCACTACCTAGCCAATGTGGTTAATTAGATTTTGATTAGGTTGCTTATTGATTCGAGCTAACCCATATCATATAGGAAATCAATGAGACTGATTTCATCCAGTGAGACTGATATAGGTGCCCATGGACCAAAATTGATCATAATCCTCATCAGTGACTTGTGAAGTCAGTGGGAGGACCTGACATGATGAAGTCAGTGGGAGCAAATTGATCATGTCCTTTTTATCCTAAATCACTAAAATTAAATCCTTCTATAATTATAGATCCTTAAAAGATGAGTTGAGATAACCGAGTCGATAGCCTCTTAGGGTGTTTGATAATGAGTTCATTAACTCAATAATCATTGGAAGGCCCATAGGTCTGGGTGCTTGTGACTAATGGAACTTATCATTCATCATATGAAGATTTGTGTGTCTCTCTAATGGCTGGTTAGGCTTGACCAACCATAGTTGGACTTAATCAATTCGTAGTTAGATGCACCAAGTATGCTCATTGTAATGGTTGGACCTAATCGGATCCTTTACGAGTGGAGCGCCCTAGCCTATTGATAGGTTTTATGTAAATATTAAATGACTAAAAATTGTTTGGAGAAATAATTAGTTATGACCATCCTTATGATTTACGTGGATTGACAACCATAGTTGGGCTTATGTGTAATCAGTGGATTCCTGTACTACTGAGAACTTAAAGTAATTCTCAATAATTTGAGTAGAGGCTACCAAATTTGAATAAAATATGGGAGAACCTTTTAGACTAAAGGTCCAATTTTTAGGCTTAATATTAATTCATATCTTAGATAAGGTTCTCTTTTTCTCAAATTAAGGCTAAACCCCAATTGCTCCTATCACTATTAGATCAGTGATGACTATGGATCAACTTCGATAATTAGTATCGAGTTTAAATTTGGTTCAAGCAGTATGAAGGGTTCGTACTGGGAGGCTTCAAGCCTAGTCAAAAAATAGTCCAAGGTTAAAACTCAAATTAGGCATAGATGCTTCTAATGTTAGAAGCAGGGTCATAGGAAGAAGAATTGGTCCTTGCTTCACTCTACCTAACAGGCTGAAAACAAGAGAAAGGAGCAAAAAAGTTGCTCATTAAAGATTTTAGGATAACACCTTAAAATTTTTCTAATAATAATTCTAACTTCATGGGTATTAGATGGTCGGTATTTTATCAATTTATTGCAAAGTCTACAAGTAAGTGGGATTTTGAAAATGATGGAAATACCATGAACATTGGGGATGGAAAGTCTTGTTCCATCCCTAGCTTTAGAATTTGCAAGCTTATTTTCAATAGATATCTATTTGATGATTGTCACTATTATCCATCGTTTATGACTAAATATGATCTCTGATGGACTTTGCGTCGAGATGGCTTATTATTTATAATAAAACAATTATTATGAATTATTAATGAATATCATAATAATTATGGATAATAAAGAAATGATATTTAATATTTATAAGCCTGTTAAGTATAAGGTACACACCGCAATTAAGATTATGTCATGGATATCTATCTTCTAGATTATATACGGCTTTAGTCATCTTATAAGCTAACCGGATAAACAGTTAGCTTGAGAGAAAAATTTGACATCAAGATTTGTAATTTAATTGATAGCCTGAATGAATCTCTATCTTTTTAGAAACAATGACAAGTCACCTTTTACAGAAAAGGATGAGGAGCCAATAAAAGGTCTAAGTCTCATACATAGTGATGTCATGTACTAATGAACTTAATGCCAATGAAAGATAATGTAGTATTTCATTACACGACAACTTCTCTAGACTGATGCATCTTGGCTTGAATCATTGAAATGTTCAACATGATTCAATAATTGAAAAGAAGAAAAACAAACTGAAAGGCATTGCAACTAACTCGATACAGATCAAGGAGGTGAATACTTATCCAGTAAGTTATGTACATTTCTAGGAGAGAATAGATTCTCTTTAGTAGATTCTTTTTTGGGAATATGGTGTATCTTGAAAGGAAAAATTGAACTTTGTTTAGACATAGTTCAATCTATATAGGGTTCACTAGTCGGCCCCTATTTCAAAGTTATGCTTTACTAACTATTTGATTTTTACTCTAAAAATTTTATATTGAGTGAATCTATTGCATTGACTGTATATGGGATATGATCGGGCAAGTCCTAGACTTTCACCTTGATTTTAGGTTGGATCGGCTATTCAGGTTTGCACATCAGATAAATGGATACTTGGGTCCAATAGGTATTTAAGGTGATTAATTCTACCCACACTGAAGAACATGAGCATGTTCATCGCGGTAGAGCGTTCTTTTGGAAAGAAGTTTCTTCTTTAGAGAAGGAACTGATGCCTTGTCAAATTGAACTCAGAGTAGATTTGACTGGTAGAAAAGAATCGACGTAAATTTGTAAAACCGTATAGAATTAGATTTGATAGATCAAAATCTGGAGCCCATTAAAGTGTCCCTTTAAGAAGATCCTGATACAAGTACCATATTAGCTGGATAGATACTTTTAGTATCTATAGATCTAAGGATGGCGATCCTATTGAGGTTGGTAGAACAATAAAGATCCATCAGCCTATAGAGATACAATGCAGTGATCTGGACTCTGAAGAGTGGTTTGGAGGCCATATGATTCCAGATTGAAGTCCATAGAAATCAATGGTGTATAGACACTAAATGATTCACCGTGAAGGGTGATTAAATTCCATTGGGTGTTGCATGAATCTTTCAAAAGGATAGAGTAATGCAGATGGGAAGGTAAAGACCTTAAAGCCCGTTTGCTATTACCTCAAGAAATTAAACCATACATTTTGAACATTATGCCTTTGTTATGACACAAGACAAAATTCCTGCATTTGTATTGGAGTAAAATATTATGAGTGTTATTCTTGTATTGTCTATGGATGAAACTTCTTTTTAATCAAGAATGACATCCCAGTATTGCAAAGAATAAGGTTTTAGCTATCATCTTTCTTCTCCATGTACGTGACCAGATATGGTATACTCACTAAGAGTAGTGAGCAGATACCAATCTGATCCAAGTGAGAGCCACATAAAAGATTGTATACGATAATCTTTAATATTTAAAAATACTAAAGGTCGCATTACTCAAGAATATGAAAGTATAACTTAAACTGTGGATGTTTTAATTTTAGTACAACATTCGATGTACAACTAGAGAATTGTCGATGCATACCCTAGATTGTAGGAGCATCTGTTGGAAAGATTTCAAGTAGGATACTTTAGCCTATTTAGTTAGTGAATGTAGAGACATCGTGGCATATGATGCGGCCATTGTAATTGTATTTAGTCGCTAAAGATTCATTAGCAGGATGGGAGTGGCATCCTCCATTGATGGTCCAATCCTATCGTAGCACTAGAGCCATAGCTCAAGCTAAAGAATTGAAGGAGCAACATATTCTACATCGCTATCACTTTAGATATTAGATCTGGCTGACGTCGACTTTTGGAAGATCGATGGAAAAGGAGAACATGAATGACCCATTTGCTAAGGCCTCAAAACTATGGAGTTCTACGAACTCAAGTGGAAGATAGGATATTTGATATCATTCAGATTGGCTTTAGTCTAAGTAAAAGTTGTTGGGAAATGTGTCCTAAAGTCAATCATCTAAGTGGTAGATGATTGAAATTAGTATACAAATTATCTAATAATAATAGTTATTTGGCTGGTTTATCATAAAAGTTCTATCTTTTTTAAATGAACTCCTAAATTATGATGAAATTCATAGAACCATAATTAATCGATAAATGAGAATTTATCGAATGGTTCTTAAATTGTTCACGATCAAATGATAAGTTATTAACAAGAATGATAACTTATCGAGTGTAGGTCGTTGTATGCCATATGCATTGGTTGTCCTCGTAATCAAGTGATGTGGAGACACTAGTAAGACATTCAAGTGAGATGTAGGAGTACATCTGCACTAAACATGATCAATGTAGCACTCTACTATTAAGAGTAGCTAGCTAAGGTCAATGGATATAAGTGTTCCTCCGATCTGAGATCACCACGGTGACTTGCAAATAACTCACTGTACTTTGGTGACAGACTGCCTATATTTTTAATATAGGTTCGAAAGGTTTTTGGATACAATCAAGTACTTGTAAATTTGGTGTGTGAGTCAAGATGGGATTGACCACTCTTAATTAACTTTAGGAAAAGAATGACTCACCATATTTAAATTTAGCAAAACCTAGGCCTGGGTAATCCTCGTGAGATGTCACGGGATTTGCAAAATTTTGAGATACAATAGAAATAACTTATATGAGTGTTTGACAGCATACTCAAAGTTGTCTTAAGCATTATTAGTCATAGGGATGAATTATACGGTAACCATGGGCCAAAATTCTAAGAACGTTGCTTTGCATACATTCGAACTATCCGGATGTCGGGAACCATTGCTAGATGATAACTTCAATTGGTACATGAATTGGTTCCTATGCTACCAGCTTAGGTTCGAACCTATGGGGTCACATACATTAGAGCTTGTAACCTGATCAGATAGTTAATCGATCATTGAGAATCATTTCGAGATCAAGCATTCAATGCGATTGATGTTTGACCTAATGCAAGTATTGTAGGAGGATTGATTAGCAATTGGATTGTTAATTGACTCAATTTGATTGAGAAATCGAGTTAAGATCAAGTCAAATTGAATTAGATTCAATTAGAATTAGTTTGAACTTAATTAGATTAAATCTAGTTGATTTATTGGATAAGTCAATTGCAAGAAAGAAAAATTCCTTGTTTGACTAGGACTTGGGTATACCTAATTGACTTAGCATTTAAATCAAATTCAAATCTTGATTTAATTTAATTTAATTGGGCTCCTAGTTAGACTAGGATCACTCTTAATTAAGTTGTATTTGATCTAATTTAAATGGGATTTAAATTGGGTTCAAAACTATTTTGACCTAGTCAAACAAGAGGAGTCTCAGTTGGATTAGGACTCTCTCCAATTAGGACTTTCTTCTTTCTCTTGCACCTAAGACCTCATAGCCTACCATATTAAATTCTAATTTTTCTATGTGTATTTCCAAACCAAGAGGCCTTCCATGCCTATACTTTCAATTTTTGGAATTTGATTATGACTTGTGGTAAAATTAGAAGAAGTTGGGATTTGTTTCTACCTCGGAAAGTCTCTTTGACCAAATCTTCCCCATCCTTTGTGTGCGCCACTTCACCCATGCCATATATTAACTTCTCACCTTTCTCCAGGTTACTATATATGGATTGTGGTTTCATAAGACAAAAATCAAGAGAGGGGCATCCAAGAGTTTGGAACCCCATAGAAGTCCTCTTAGACTAGATTTGATCTAGTCATGCAAATATAAAGATGGATGCCTCTTTTGAGATGGTAGAGTGTGAAAATCTTAGAAAAAAATTAAAAATTAGAGAAAAAGAGGAGAAGGTGTGGAGAAGATTGTTGGCACCAAAGATTCTGGAGAAGAGCCTTCAATTAAGACATCAAAGTTGATGTCTTGAAGAGACAAGGTAAAGAAAACTTGTCTTCTTCTTATATTTTTCTTTTCTGTTTCCTCCTTTCATTTTATTATATACTTTTTATATGAATAAAAATCTAAGAGAGAGAGAGGATTGGGCGTGTGGGGGAGATGCTCCAAATTGTTAGGGGAATGGTGTTAATGTTTTTGGACATGAATCTGATAATGATCTGATGAGAGAAGGAGAGAGAAGACAGGTTCTTCTCTTAGGATTTTTGGAGACACTTTCTCTCTAATTTTTGTGAGAATTTTATATGATAAAAATTAAAAATATTAGATCTAAAAACTTAAAAAAAATTCTAGAGGAGAAGGTCTCCTCTTGTCCTAGCATAAAGATATTTTTAGGACATCAACCGTTGATGTCCTGAAGGAGAAGATTTATCTTCTCTTAGGATTTATTTTCTCTTATTATTATTTTTTGATTTATGGGAGATCCAAAGGATTGGATTACTCCCTTATTTCTCCTCATGTTCTTCATCTCTTGGAGTATCCAAGAGATTCGAAGAATATATATTTGATTGACCATCAGGAGGGATCCATAAGAAGCTAGCACTTCGAGCAGATCTTCATTCGACGAACCTCCGATCTGTGTTGTAGGTTTGTGTGGATCACCTATAGAGAACAGATACTTGTGCGGCTCCAAAGGCAATAATGGATTCAATTGCAGAATTCTCAATCCATGCAAATGTAAGAGATCTGATCTCTTAGTGACCTAGATGCAATCTAGGATTAGATCTAGAATTATTCTAGATCTAGGTATTGATATGATCTATATCACTTATAATTAATTTAATTTTAGATTTATATTTATATCATAACATGTTATAGATCCTTGATGTAGGAATTTGTAATTTGATTACATGCATGTTATAGATTAAATAGTTTAATCTATGTCTTCTCCTACTCTATATTTTGAAAAAGTTTTGAAATCTATGCATGAAACCCTGCATATTTTCCAATAGTAAAATCCTTACAGACTTTAGCATAGCTACTGGTGAAAAGATTTTATCATAATCAATTTTTTATTTCTATCTGAAATCTTTTGCCACCAACCTAGCCTTATAGGTTTCAATTTGGCCACCTACTCTAATCTTCTTTTTGAAGACCCACTTGCATCCTATAGGGCTTATACCTTCTGGTGCATCAACTAAAGTCCAAACTTGGTTGGAATACATAGAGTCAATTTTAAATTTCATTGCTTCTAGCCACTTGTTAGAGCCTTTACTCATGACGGCTTCAAAATAGGTCAATGGATCATCATCTTAAATGATATTTGGCTCATTATTATTTCCTATGACAAAACCATATCTTAGAGGTGCATGATGCACTCTCTCTGACCTATGAGAAGGAGGTGTATATTGTAGATGTACCTCATCCTTGGATATTTCTGGTTGAGTACTATTATTAGATATTTTTGGATCAGTTTGTAGGTCCTGAACTTTCTTAAGTTCAATATTTCTCCCACTGCCTCCTTGGATGAATTTTTTCTCCAAGAATATGGTATGCCTACTGATAATTACATTTTTTTCAATTTTTTTCAATAGGGTGGTAGAAATAATATCCTTTAGTTTTCTTAGGATATCCTATAAATATATATTTGTCTGACCTTGCACTTAGTTTATGCCCAAAAATATTTCTGACATAAGTAGGATAGCCCCATATTTTAAGATGCTTAAGATTAGGCTTTCTTCCATTTCAAATCTCATATGGAGTGCTAGGAATAGACTTAGAAGGTACTTTATTAAGAATATATGCAGCTATTTCTAGGGCGTATTTCCAGAAGGATATTGGAAGATCAGCATAGCACATCATGAACCATACCATTTTCATAAGTATACGATTCCTCCTTTCTACTATACCATTTAATTATGGCGGATAAGGCAGTGTTCATTCAGAAAAAATCCTTTCATCTTTAAGATGATCTACCTCAATCAGATCGAAGAATTTTAATATCTTTTTCATTTGATTTTCGACCATCTTTTGATATTTCTTAAACTTATCAAAAGCCTCGGACTTATGTTTCATAAGATACACATATCCATATCTTGATAAGTCATCAGTAAATATGATAAAATAGGAATATCCTCCTTTGGCTTGAGTTATCATTAGCCTATATACATCTAAATGTTCTAAGATCAATAACTTATTTGTCCTTTCTCCAAGTCTTGAAAATAGAGACTTGATCATCTTTCCCATGAGGCAAGATTCATAAGTCCCATATGATTCATAATCATAGGGTTCAAAAAATTTTTCTTTGTATAACTTGTTAATCCTTGACTCACTAATATGACCGAGACAGCAATGCTAGAGAAATGATATATTAATGTCTTCTCTCTTCTTCTTCATATTTTTATCAATATGAAGTATATTTTCATTAAGTGATAAAATTAAAAGACCATTATTAAAATACCCATTGCAAATAAATTTATTTGCATGATAAATAGAGCAACCTATGCTCATAAATTTTATTTGATAATTATTTTGCAATAAGAGGGGTACAGATACAATGTTTCTTATTACATTGGGTATATAATAACATTCTTTCAATTTGAGAGTTCTTTTGGTCGACAGCTCCAATAGGTAAGTCCCCATAGCTTCTGTAAAGATAGTTTCTCTACTAGCGCCGAATAGCTTGAACTCATCTTTCTTCAGTCCTCTGATTCTCTATAGCCCCTATAAAGAATTACAGATATGAGAATCACATGCGGTATCCAATACCCATGAATTACTAGCTGAAGTACTTAATGAAAATGCTGCATGTATCATGTACATATCCTTTTGTACTATATTTTTCTTTATTTTTATGAGATAACTCTTGCAATTCTTCTTCCAATGTCCCATCTTACTGCGGTGATAACAAGTCATGTCTGTAGAGACATTCTTTGCCTTCTTCTTGAAGGTGCTTCTTTTAGGGTTTAACTTATTTTTTTCTTTGAACTCTTCCTGCCAGTCTTTTTCTTATCCACTAATAGAATTGGATATTTCTCTCCCTTAATATGATTTTCTACTACTTTTAAAATATTTAGTAGCTCTAGCATGGTAGTATCTAGTTTGTTCATGTGATAATTCACAATAAACTAGGAGGAGTCTGGGAGAGATTGTAGTATAAGATCCTGACTGAGTTCTACATCCATGGTGAAACCTAATTGATCTAATCTAATGATTAAGTCAATCAATTTCAATACATGATTTTGAACTAAAGTTTTCTCAGCCATACGAGCATGGAATAACTGCTTAGATAGTTCATAGCTAGCAGTCCAACTCTGTTCTCCATAAAGCTCCTTTAAATTGAGCAATATGGAAGAAGCATCCATACTTTCATATTGCCTCTATAATTCATTACTCATGGAAGCTAACATGATGCACTTGACAATCATACTATCATTTTTCCATATCTTATATGTGGACTTCTCCTCCTCTGAAGCATCTTCTCTGATCAGCCCTGGGTCAGGAGTATCTAGAACATATGATAACTTCTCTTGCACAAACAATATGCGCAAGTTTCTCAATCAGTCCACGTAATTAGGACCGGATAATTTATTTGTATCAAGAATGCATCATAGTGAGAGTGAAGAAGCCATTATGTAGATATTTTAATCTACATGAAATAAGAACACTAATATAAGCAAACCACTCAAGATGACATGTATAACTAGATGGGGTCTTTTATTCTAGTTATTACTCCCACTATTTTACCATATACCATAGCCCTCTCTATGGTATATGAGAAAATCCTAAACCAGTTTCTTAGCGGGGTTAAGATCCTTATCCCTTAAGAATGTCTTGTGGATAGCACAATAAACTTTAATAAGTTTAAAGGATAGGAAAACCTATCCAATTGCATTTTCATGCAACTCTCAATATAACCTACCTTTAAAGTATTTATAGTCTTGTGGATAGTACAACAAACTATAATATTTTAGTTAAGTCAAATCCTTCATTTTCATATGGTTATATTTAAAAATAATATTACTTTTGTGGATAGCATAACAAAGCAATAATAAATCAAATATACCATAAGTATTTTAAATGCACCAAGATATTATTATATCAGTCCCCAAGATAAGTCTTGTGGATGGCACACAAACTTACTATGGTTCGTGAAATAATAATCATCTTAGCATGAAGAAAGGCATTTTATAGTATTTTTGATCAATATGCATTTTTAATTCAAGACTTTAATTGTATCATATTGGCTAGGTAAGTGGAAGAGAGGTGGGAGGCCCCCCATTCTTATCTTAGACATCAATTAAAATTGGCCAGGTAAGTAACAGACCCAATTACTAAACCATATTCTCTTTACCTTCCCAGAACCACTTTTCTAGACTCCAATTGACAAATTTCTATCAAGAATGGATTTGCTTTTTGATCTTTAACACTATGACTTAATATAATTTTTAAGAGGATTTTAAAGATCCCATGCACATCCTTAATAACTTTAATACACGAGTTTACAAGTTGTTCAATGTAAAACATTAAAAATATTCATCATTCTAGGACAACCTTATAGCATAACGGATAAGTGTTGATTATGCTAGGACAACCTTATAATTAGAATGATGAATAAGTGAATCATATATCATAATATCTTATCTAAGACATTATATCAAGATACATAATTAAAATCATATAACAAAACATAAAGCATCAGCATGTATATGCATAATGTCATACATCATCCTTATCATAAGACATATGTACCAATTATATCATAATTAAAAGTACTCATGTATATGATTGAACCATCCAAGGTATGGCTCTAATACCACTGTAGGGTTTAATTGACATGGCGGAAGCATTGGATTTCAAAAATTTGGTTTATCAAACCCTGAACCCTAGGACCAACATTGATGTAATTCGATCACAGACATGCATAAGATATAATAATTAAATAACATACTTTAATAATTTGATTTGGTGATAAATTATTTCCATGAGGTGTCCATGTGTTCATCCTCCAACAGTAATCCACACAGTAATTGGGTTCAAAAACAATCCTTGCTTGCTGAATTCTGAATTAGAATTGCTTGGCCTTCCTTCTTCCTTCTTCTCTTTAATTTAATCTCCCAATTATTCTCTCTTAGCCTTCTTAAATATTCTTCCTAATTCTTATCTTAATTAAGACTCCTTGTATTGGATAAGACCTTGTCTAAAGGAAGACTCCTTGTCTTACCAATACCTAGTCTAAAAAAAAAGGAGGAAGAATCTTAAGATAAGCCACTGAATTGGAATGCCCGACACCTTCCATCCGTATCTGATTTATAGATCCAGATGAGGCACCAATAGCACCCATTCTCAAGCACTTATTAGCCATCCAAAAGATTTATTAAGGGACCAGATAAGTCCCTTAAAGCAGGAGTCTTGGAGGCACGTAAAAACTGATTTCTACCTTCGAAATATCGTATATACATCGTTCCATAAATAACTACAAATTTTCTTTTATTTATTCTAATTTTTTATTCATATTACCTTCTGATATGGCATGGATAAGGGAGAGAGAGTCCCAGATGTAGCACCAACTAAAATGCCTTCAAGCAGAAGGACTCTTAGGCATCAACAATCTGAAGCTACACGACTCTTCATGTAGTTTTCCAGAAGATTTGAATCTTGCACCCACCATCTTTGACCAGTCAAAGATGGTAGGCATCCCACATGAGAGAGAGTCCCAGAAGGGGCATTTACCTGGTCAATGTCCCAAAGCAGAAGGACTCTTGGTCCTTTTCTACGCCAAAAGCAATCACACGCCATACTAGTGTTGGGAATTGTGTCCTAAAGCTAATTATCAGCCTATTGATGGTTGAGCTATTTTATAATTATAATTAATTTATTAATTAATAAAAATATTTTGACATCTTTTTCATCATAAGTTTACATCTTTTAATAAACTCTATTATTGTGAAGTTCTTAGGACTGTTTAGTTTCGATAAAGAGAGCATTTATCGATTAGTCCTTAAATTTATTCACAACCAAATGATAAGTTGTTAATTAGGACAACAGCGTCTATCGAGCATAGGTCGCTATATGCTATATAGGTTGGTTGTCCTCTTAACCAATGAGTATAGAGACATTGGTATGGCTTACAGGTGAGATGTATGGGTACATCATCATTAAACGTAACCAACTCTAGAGCATTCTACTATCGAGAATATCTCTGATGAGATATAAGTATCCCTTAGACCTGAGATCACCTCAATGACTTACAAGCAACTCACTGTGCTTTGGTACTGGACTAACTGAATTTCTAATTCAATAATGAAAGGCTTTTGGGCATAGTCAAGTACTTGCAAAGTTGGAGTGTGATCAAGATGGAATTGACCACTCTAAGAGTTGTAGAAGAATGTATCACTGTATTTCAATATAGCAAATTCTTGGCCTGGTTAATCCATTAGATGGATTAGATATTTTAAAATACAATGTGGACAATCTGATCTGAGTTAATAGTTGAACTCTAAGGTGTCCTACGAGCATTGTGGTCAAGGGGATGAATTATATGAAAACTATATCCACATAGACTCTAAAGATGGTGTTCTATACCTTTCGACCTATCCGACCATCGGATATCATTGCTTGATATTCACTTCGATTGGTACAGAATTTATTCCTATGCTATCGACTTAGGTTTGGATCTATGAGGTCACATACATTAGAGCTTACGATTTGATTGGATGGTTGATCAATAATTAAGAATCATTCTAGGATTAAATAATCAATACGATTGATGTTTAACCTAGTGTAAGTGTTGTAGGAGAATCGATTAGCAATTAGATTACTAATTAGCTTAATTTGATTAAACCAATAGGCTGAGATTAAGTCTAATTAAATATAATTTAATTAGATTTGGTTTAGATTTGATTGAATCAAGTTCAATTGGTTTATTGGATAAGCCAAGTGCAAGGAAGAGCTAGTCCTAGTTTAACTAGGACTCGGATTAACCCAATTTTTTAATTTGATTAGAAAATAAATTAGAATTAAATTTGATTTAATTAAGTCCTTAAATGGGTTAGGATCTTATTTAATTGGGTTGGTTTAATCTTGATTTTATTTGATTAAAAGATCTTGTTTGAGCAAGTCAAAATAGGAGTCCTAATGTGACTAGGACTCCCTATCACTTGCGCCATTTAATCCTCATGCCCCATGCCCTTTTTATTTTATTTCTAATGTAAAAATGCTTCACTCCCATGGCTTCTCACACCCTCTTTCTCTCCTCCTTTTCTCATAAGGCAATTTGTTGGAAGACCAAGTCCAAAGAGGAGTTAGTTTTGCTTAGGATTCTATGAGATAGAAACCTTGTTGACTAAAACACCTTTCCTTGAGTGCCACCCCTCTTTTAATTAATTCTTCTCTTATTCCATAAAAATAATATTCTTTTTTGTACACCCTCCATTTCTGGTCCACACCAATAATTGTGGAGGAGGCACCCAAGAGTTGGGCGCCCCAACAACTTCCCATGTTTGGATATTCCTAGTCTAGGATTTTGATTTAACTTGAACTCTTCTTTTTCTCTATTTATTGGATGAATTTTATTCTAATTTTTTTATAAAATATAGAGCTTTGGAAGAGATTTGGGGTGTGCAGAAATCAGAGGAAAAGGGTCCTTGGGCATAGGGGTTCCATAGGCACCAAACTAGGTGTCTAGGTGAGAGAAAAGAGAAGAAGAAGAGGGTCTTCTTCTAGGGCTATTTTATTTTCAATCTCTCCTCCTTTTTTGAGTCTTTTCTAAGAGAGTCTCAGATTAGTAAACTCTCATCTTTCTTCTCATATTTTGGAGAGTCCAAATTTTGAAGAAGGGAGCATCAGATCGACCATCGAAGAAGGATCAGCACGGTACTAGCATGCTTGCTGATTTTCTGCATCGGACTTCAGATCAGAGATCATAGGCTCGTGTGGATGACTCCTAGAGGTTGGATGCATATGTGGCTCATGACTTCATCCTCAAGCTTAGATCAGCAAGTTAGAATATCTAACTTGCTCAGGTAATAGATATGATCTATTAACTTCATACCTACATTTGTTGTAGTGTAGATCTAGGTTGATTTGATCAACCTTTTCTTTCTTATTTGATTTTAATTTTTGATTTAATATCATACCTTGATCATATAATAAATTTAAGTTCTAGATATTTATATATTTATTTAAATAAATATTTAATTTATTTAAATTTTTTGCTATAAGATCTTGAAAAGGTTTCAAGATCTACCTGTAAAACCTTAGATATAGTTCCTTCAATTGGTATCAGAGCATGATTGTTATTACATGATTTTTATACATGTTTAGATTATTCTTTAGATTAGATCTAATTTATAATTTAATTATTAAATTTAAAATTAAAAAAAAATTTAGATCTCATGAACTGCCATAAGGTTGTCCTACTATAAGGTTTACTCCTTATAGTGAATAGGTTATCCAAGTTGGTGATGATCTGACTCTAATCATAAATTTATTAGATTTAATCTAATTTTATTTATAATTTAATAGATTTAAAATAGTTTTAGATCTAAAAATAAAATATTTTAGATTGCACAGACTACCATAAGGTTGTCCTGCTGTAAGGTTTATCCCTTACAGTGAATAGGTTGTCCTAGTACGTGCTGACCCAAAATATTGATCATAAAATTTAAAATTAGATCTAAGAGATTTTATGATCTGATTAAAAATATTTTAATCTAGTTTTAATCTTCATAAATATATTTCATCTAGGAAGATTTATGATTGATTATTACGAAACTATTTTAATTACATGAACCTATTTAGATTAGATCTAAAGTAGATTAATGTTTATGTTACTTGCATATTGATTATGAATCAAACATGCAACTTGATTGATAGAACCATGTTGTAAAAATATTTTATAAATATGAAAACTATTTTTGAAAAGCCAAACCCTAACCCTCAACCTAAAACTTAATTAAGAATTAAGAAGTTGTTTGATTAGGTTCTAGGATTGTAAATTGAAGATCCTATAACACGAATCCTAACACATTGGGTTAACGGGTTAGTAGGGATTAGATCCATTAATTGGGTTAGACCTAGGGTTAGATTAAAGAATGGACTTAATTAGAGAATTGACTAAATCTAATCAGTTATTGTCTTAGATTAGGTCAAGGATTCTCTAAATCAATTATAATTGTTGCAGTTGGTCAAGTCCATATTTTTAACAAGACCCAAGATGGACTTGATTCTTGGCTATGCAGTCTAGTACGAACTATTAGGTTGATCTAATTGAAACTAATTAATCCAGTTGGTGTCTAAGGTAAATCAGACTAGTGGTTTTTAATTGGCAGCTCGCTTACCTGGCCATTTTTGATGGTATCTAAGGTAAGCCTGGCAGACCCTTCCACTGATCGAACTTACCTGGCCTCTTGGTGAGATTATATTTTGATCAGATCACTTAACTATTCAAGCTGACCCATGTCAGTTAGGTAAATTAGTTTGACTGATTTAGGTGCTCCTAGACTAGCTTATTAATGATCTCCCTTAGGCTGACTTGGTGAAGTTAGTGGGAGGATCATAACAAGCTGGTTAATCTAACCTACTTGCTTCTATAAATTAAATCCTCTAAAATTATTAGGTCCCTAAAATGAAATAGTTATATGATAACTGCATCATAGCCTTCCATTAAAGTGGATGATAATGAGTCTATCAGTTGGATAATCATTGGAGGCCCAAAGATCTGGTGCTTATCGATTGATGAAATTATCATTCATTATATGATCTCTTGGATACATCTTTCTAAATGGTGGTCAGGTGGGCCAGCCAAAGTTAGACCTGATCATTCATTGGTTGGATGGGCCAAGTATGTTCATGTTAATGGTTGGACCTAACTAGATCCTTTTCTAAGAAGGCCAAAGCCAACTGATCAGGGCTTGGGGCAAAATTTAATTAATAAAAATTATTTGAAGAAACAATTGGTTATGAACCAATCCTTAGATGTACATGGGTGGGCCAACCAAAGTTGGGTTTGTGTATAGTCTATAGGATTCTAGTACTTACTAAGGAATTAGGGTAATTCCTTGAATTAAAGGTAGAGGCGATCAATTCGAATAAAATAGTGAAAAAAATCTTTTGATTAAAGTCAAAATCTTTAGGTTTAATGAATTAATTATTAATTAGATTTTGATTTTTCTTTATGCAGACATGGTCACTTTCCTATCGCTTCGATCATTATTGGATAATGATAAGTTGGTGGGATCCAACTTCGATAGCTGATACCGAACATTGAAGATTATCCTAGAGCATGAATGGATCCTATGTGCTGATGGATCCTGCACCTAAGGAGCCAGCTACCAATACACATGGAACAATCAGAGACACTTATCAGAAGTGGCTTAATGACTGAACCACGGTGTGCTACATTATGCTAACTGTGATGAGCGATGACTTCAGTCACAGGTTTGAGATAGCTCAGCCAAATGAAATGCTCCAAGTGTTGGATGATTCTTTTAGCACACCCGATGACGTTGAGAGGCACAAGACTAGTTGCACCATCTTTAATGCTAGAATATGGGATGGAGCCTCTATCATTGATCATGTATTATATATGATTGAGCTGATAGAGCACTTGAGCAAACTTGGCCTTCCCTTGCATGAACAACTTAAGAAAGATGCAATACTGAACTCGCTGCCAAAGTCCTATCTCCCTTTTCTTACTCATTACAAAATGACAAAGTCTGAAGTAAACTACCATGGCTTACTGGGGTTGCTTCAGAACTTTGAGAAGGATCACCAACTCCATAAAGAGTTGGTGAACTTAGTGGGAGGTTCGCCTTCTAGTTCTCGATCCTGTAGAAAAGGGAAGAAAAATAAGAAGAAGAAAACAAAGAAGGTGCGAGTTTAGGCTAGGACATCAGTGCAGGGCCAGATCAGGAAGATCAAGCCCAATAAGAGTCAAGTTGAATGCTTCTTTTGTAAGAAGCGGAGACACTGAAAGAGGAACTATCCTCAGTATACTGCCTACCTAGATCTGAATAAGTAGAGAAAGAAGCAAGCTGTTGCTGGGCAAGGTATTTATATGATAACTTCTTGCAATTTCTCTATTTATGATATTACTGACTGGGTATTAGATATCGGTAGCCCTTATCATATTTGCAATTCATTGTAGGGGTTGCAGGTTAGTAGAAGATTCAAGCAAGGTGAGAGATTCCTAAATGTTGGAGATGGAAGACTAGTTTTATTTCTAGCTTTAGAAATTTTGAAACTTGTATTTGAATCTCATACCATTGTTCTTAGTGATTATCATTTCTGTCCTAGTTTCTTTTTAAATATCATTTCTATAAACCTTTTGTTCATGAATAATTATGAAATTTTAATAAAGATATGAGTTTGTAATGTCATTGTGAATGGTGTTATTGCTTTCTGTGGATAATTCAATAATGGTGTATATATGTTAACACAATCTATTAATATAGTCTATTCTATTGGCAAGCATCCTAGATTAGATAGTGTATCAAATATCTAATTATGGCACTGTAGGCTAGGTCATATAAACAAGAACAGGATCAACAGGTTGACACAATAGAAAATCCTCGAAGTCAATTATTGTGAATCACTTTCAACCTGTGAGTCTTGTCTTCTTGGTAAAATGACCAAGTCATCTTTTATTGAAAAAGGTGAGAGAGCCAATGAGCTCTTAGGTCTAGTACATACTGATGTATGTGGATCAGTGAGCACAAGTGTCAGAGGTAGATATGTCTACTTCATCACTTTCATAGATGATCTATCCAAATATGGATATGTCTATCTGATGAAACATAAGTTAGATTCTTTTGAAATATTCAAACAATTCTGAAGTGAAGTAGAAAAATAAAGTAAAAAGAGTATTAAAACTCTTCGGTCTGATCGAGGAGGAGAATACCTTTTTAGTGAGTATCTCACATATCTAGGAGAAAAAAAAATTCTCTTCTAATGGACTCCTCCTGAAATATCACAGCATAATGGTGTGTTTGAAAGGAGGAATCGAACTTTGTTAGACATGGTCCGATCCATGATGGGATTTGCCAGCTTGCTGATATCCTTCTAGGGATATGCACTCGAATCGACTTGTTATCTATTAAATAGGATTCCAAGTAAGTCTATTGTTAAAACCTTATCTAAGATATGGATAGGGCGTAAACCAGAACTTTCACGCCTTAAGATTTGGGGGTGCCCAGCTTATGTGAAATGATTAGTTACACACAAACTAGGACCTAGGTCTGACAAGTATACATTTATAAGATACCCAAAAGAGACCAAAGGATACTATTTTTACCATGCTGATGAACAAAAGGTGTTTGTTAGCCTTAGGACAACCTTTTTGGAAAAGAAGTTTCTTGGTGAAGGAACTATTGATCAGATCAAATCCGAAGCCTAGTGAACCCGCACCATTAAGGCGATCCGGTAGAGTACTATGCCATCCAGACAGATACTATGGATTCTTGGTCCAAGATGGTGATCCCATCAAACTTGATGAGAATGATGAGGAATCGATCACTTCTATGGATGCGATGCAGAGATCCGATTCTAAAAAATGGCTAGAAGCCATGGGATCCAAAATGGATTCCATGAAGGTCAATGATGTATGGACATTAGTTGACCCACCTATAAAGGTTAAATCCATTGGGTGTAAATGGATCTTCAAAAGGAAGAGGGGTGCGGATAGAAAGGTAGAGACCTATAAGTCCATCTGATTGCCAAGGCATATCATCAACGTTATGGTATTGACTATGACAAGACGTTCTCCCCTGTGGTAATGCCCAAGTCCATTCAGATCATGCTTGCCATTGCTGTCTATCTGGACTATGAGATCTGGCAAATGGATGTGAAGACAGCTTTCCTAAATAGAGAGCTAATCGAAGTGGTGTATATGATACAACCTAAAGAATTCACATCCATAGATGAGTCCAAGATGTGCAAGCTTTAGAGATCCATTTATGGATTGAAGCAGGCATCTCGGAGTTGGAACATGCATTTTGATAAAGTGATCAAAATATATGGCTTCGTTAAGAATGGAGAAGAATCCTGCATTTACAAATGGGCAAATGGTCCGGTAATGGTATTTCTTATTTTATACATGGATGACATTCTCTTAATCGAAAATGATATCCCCACACTATAAGGAATAAAAGTCTGATTGTCATCATAGTTTTCCATGAAGGATTTAGGTGAAGCATCGTACACCCTAAAGATGAAGATCTATAGGGATAGATCTAAAAGGATGCTTGGTATATCCCAGTCTACGTATATAGAAACTATGCTGAAGAGGTTCAGCATGTAGGATTCCAAAAAGGGCCATCTCTTGATAGGCCAAGAAATTTCTCTCTCAAAGAAGGATTGTCCGACAACGCCTAAAGAAAGAGAGCGTATGAGTAGAATCCCATATGCTTCGGTAGTGGAGTCTATTATGTATGCAATGACATGTATGAGACCAGACGTGGCATACTCACTAGGAGTGGTGAGTAGATACCAGTCTGACCCTAGAGAAAATCACTAGAAGGTGGTTAAAACCATTCATAAGTATTTGAGAAATACTAAGGACTAATGGTTGGTTTATTGTGAGTCAGATTTTAAGCTTGTGGGATTTACAGACTCTAGCTTTCAATCTGATCATGATGATAGTAAAAGTGTGTTGGGGTATATCTTTACTTTAAATGGTGGAGCCATCTACTGAAAAAGTTTCAAGCAGCATATAGTGGCTGACTCTATTTGCGAAGAAGATTACATGGCAGCATCAGATACAGCAAAGAAAGCTGTGTAGCTGAGAAAGTTCATCGTCGAGCTCGGAGTAGCATCCTCCATTGATGGTCCAGTCCTGCTCTACTACGATAGCACTAGCACCATAGCTCAAGCAAAGAAATCGAAGGCACACCAACGGACAAAGCACATTCTGTGCCACTTTTATTTGGTCCATAAAATCATGGATCGTGGTAACGTCGACCTTCAGAAGATTGACAAAAAGGATAACCTAGCTGACCCCTTCACTAAAGCCCTAGCAATCAATGAGTTTGACAATAATAAGTCAAAGATGGGTATTAGATACTATGCCAAGTGGCTTTAGGATAAGTCAAAGTTATTGGAAATTATGTCTCAAAGTCAATCGTCAGCCTGTTGACGGTTGAGCTATTTTATAATTATAATTAATTTATTAATTAATAAAAATATTTTGGCATCTTTTTCATCATAAGTTTACATCTTCTAATGAACTCTATTGTTGTGATGAAGTCCTTAGGACTATTTAGTTTCGATAAAGAGAGGATTTATCGATTAATTCTTAAATTTATTTACGATCAAATGATAGGCTATTAATTAAGACAACAGCATCTTTCGAGCATAGGTTGCTATATGCCATATAGGTTGGTTGTCCTCCTAACTAAGGAGTGTAGAGACACTGGTATAGTATACCGATGAGATATATGGGTACATCATCATTGAACATGAGCAACTCTAGAGCATTCTGCTGTCGAGAATGTCTCTGATGGGATATAGGTATAAGTATCCGTTAGATCTGAGATCACCTCGGCGACTTGCAAGCAACTCACTATGCTTTGGTACCAGACTAACTAAATTTTTTATTCAATAATGAAAGACTTCTGGGCACAGTCAAGTACTTACGAAGTCAGAGTGTGATCAAGATGAAATTAACCACTCCAAGAGTTGGAGAAGAATATATCACTGTACTTCAATATAGCAAAATCTTGTCTAGGGTAATCCATCAGATGGATTTGATATTTTGAAATATAATATGGATAACTTGATCAGAGTTGATAGTTGAACTCTGAGGTATCCTACGAGCATTATGGTCAAGGAGATGAATTACATGAAAACTATATCCGCATGGATTCTAAGGATGGTGCTCTACACCTTCGACCTATTCGGCCATCGGATATCATTGCTAGATGGTCACTTCGATTGATACAAAAATTTATTCCTATACTACTAACTTAGGTTCGGACCTATGAGGTCTCACACAATGGAGCTTACGATCTGATTGGATGGTTGATCATTGATTAAGAATCATTCTAGGGTTAAATAATCAATACGATTGGTGTTTAACCTAGTGCAAGTATTATAGGAGGATCGATTAGCAATTGGATTGCTAATTAACTTAATTTGATTAAGTTAATAGCCTTAGATTAAATCTAATTAAATATAATTTAATTATATTTGGTTTTGGCTTGATTGGATCAAGTCCAACTGATTTATTGGATAAGCCAAGTGCAAGGAAGAACTAGTCCTAGTCTAACTAGGACTCGGATTAACCCAATTTTTTAATTTAATTAAAAAATAAATTAGAATAAAATCTAATTTAATCTAATTTAATTAATTTCTTAAATGGGTTAGGATCTTATTTAATTGGGTTGGTTTAATCTTAATTTTATTTGGTTAAAAGATCTTGTTTGACCAAGTCAAAATAGGAGTCCTAGTGTGACTAGGACTCCCTATCACTTGCGCCACTTAATTCTCACACCCCATGCCCTGTTTATTTTATTTCTTATGTGAAAATTCTTCACTCCCATAGCTTCTCATGCTCTCTTTCTCTCCTCCTTTTTTCATAAGGTAATTTGTTGGAAGACCAAGTCAAAAGAAGAGTTAGTTTTGCTTAGGATTCTATGAGATAGAATCCTTGTTGACCAAAACACCTTCCCTTGAGTGCCACACTCTCTTTTAATTAATTCTTCTATTATTTCATAAAAATAATCTCCTTTTTTGTGCACCCTCCCTTACTGTTCCACGCCAATAATTATGGAGGAGGCACCCAAGAGTTGGGCGCTCCAACAACTTCCCATGTTTGGATATTCCTAGTCTAGGATTTTGATCTAACTTGAACTCTTCTTTTTCTCTTTTTATTAGATAAATTTTGTCCTGATTTTCTTGTAAAATATAGAGCATTGGGATAGGTTTTGGGTGTGAAAAAATCAGAGGAAGAGGGTCCTTGGGTGTAGGGGTTCCATAGGCCCCAATCTAGATGTCTAGGTGAGAGAAAAGAGAAGAAGAAGAGGGTCTTCTTCTAGGGTTGTTTTATTTTCAATCTCTCCTCCTTTTTTGAGTTTTTTCTAAGAGAGTCTCAGATCAGTAAACTCTCATTTTCTTTCTTATATTTTAAAGAGTCCAAATTTTGAAGAAGGGAGCATCGGATCGACTGTCGAAGAAGGATCAGCATGGTACTAGCATGTTGTGCTGATTTCCTGCATCGGACTTTAGATCAGAGATCGTAGGCTCATGTGGACGACTCCTAGAGGCCAGATGCATGGATGACTCCTAGAGGCCAGGCACATGTGTGGCTCGTAACTTCATCCTCAAGCTTGGATCAGTAAGTTAGAATGTCTAACTTGCTCAGGTAATAGATATGATCTATAAACTTCATACCTGCATTTGATATAGTATAGATCTAGGTTGATTTGATCAACTTTTTATTTCTTATTTGATTTTAATTTTTGATTTAATATCATGCCTTGATCATGTAATAGATTTGAGATCTAGGTGTTTACATATTTATTTAAATAAATATTTGATTTATTTAAGTCTTCCAATATAAGATCTTGAAAAGGTTTCAAGATCTACCTATAAAACCTTAGATCTGGTTCCTTCAACTAGGTGGTGTCAACCAAAGAGGAGTTCCATGCACCTTGGACTCTCAAATGAGTCCAAATTAAATCTAGATAATGCCAAGTGGCAAATATCTGATGGCCAACTCTTTTGACTTAACCAAAATTCAGATTTAAACAAAATTGGTTAGCCAAAAGTGCAAGGATTCGAACCAAAAAATGATTTGGCAAGAAATGAGGTTAGCCAACATGTGCTAGCATTCTAATTAGCCATCTAATTAGGATCCAATGATCCTAAAATTAATTCTTGATCAATTTTTTTATGTGTATGATCCATTGGGTTTCACATCTAGCTAGCAGTAGGCTCGAGTTCATTTTAATCTAATCCGATTGGACTCAATCTCAATCGATTAGGATTAACACCAACTTGATTTCACCAATTAAAAGAACCATCTAATTAAGGATTGAATTAATCTCATTAATTCAATCAAATCCATAAGTCAAAATTGACATCTAGCAATATATCATGACTATCAGAAGATGTGAAATTTGGTGAAAATACCAAATATATCTTTTAGTGGCAAGTACCCATGCAATTCAATCCCTCAATCATCCTGCATCCCGAATATGTTTATGAGCATGGATAAATATCAAACTCAAACACATATTCATATCGATTCTCCATTAATTAATGATAACTCTAATGAATGATTAGAAATCCTATCTAATCTTCATTCTACTCTGACTAAAGTCTTACTGAGTTATCAATAGATGAGAATACATAGGATATCATTTTCTCTTACTAGGAGTGATCGATCTCTTGTTGACTTACTCACTATCTTCATACATACTTGATCATATCCAAAACACCCCATTCATAACTTAATGTCATGATTGAGTGTGAACCAAAAATATGGGCTTATGTGCACAAGTTACCATGATGATCTCTGATCTAAGGATCACTTACACAACTCCCACTTAAACAACCATCTTTTGACATACATGTAAGATTTCATAAGATGTTTTCTTTATCAAGTCAATTCAGTAAACTTATTCCTTGATGAACATCCATATTCTTGTATTAGTGTCCCCTACATAAGTAGCTTATGAGATCCACTATCCTCTCCATCGAGCATACATAGGATGTGCCAATCTATCCAGAATATTGATCCCCGATTCAATGTTCCTCCGATCAGAAATATTTAAGATTAGGATTTTAGGATTTTAGATCTTATAGGCATGACTCATTCATATCCCCTAAAATCATTGTCTTAATCTTTGGGATTCATCATAATTTTTAAATATAAAAGATGCAATTGGAATGATGAATCATATGCCTCAATTTTATTAATATCAGAATAAATATTATTACATGAGTTGGGGATTTATATAGAAAAGTCCTATCATACCACATATGTGATTTGCTTGTAATACACTTATTCTTTCATATCTCACCTGCATGCCATACCTGTTGAGAATTATGTTCTAAGCCAATAGTCAACCTATTGATGATTATGCTATTTTATAATTATAAATAATTTTTTATTGAGTAAAATAAATATTCTAGCACTTTCATCATAAAGTCTACATCTTCTAAAGTCTACATCTTCTAATGAACTCATTCATTGTGATGAAGTTTTTAGGACTATTTAGTTTCGATAAAAAGAGGATTTATCAATTAGTCCTTAAACTATTTATGATCAAATGATATGTTGTTAATTAGGACGATAATGTTTATCGAGTATAGATTGTTGTATGCTATATAGGTTGGTTGTCCACTTAACCAAGAGGTGTGGAGATGCTGGTATAGCATACAAGTGAGATGTAAGAGTACATCATCACTGAATATGATTGATAAGTGGTAAAAATATACTAATAATAATATTAAAATATAAAGATAAATTATACTTTATTTTTAGAAATTGATAATTTTTATTAATCTTACTCGTAAGGAAAGAAGGCCCCCAACTGTGAAGATCTTATAATTCTTCTACTTTAGATGAAATCAAATTTTAGGCAAAACAGACTTACAATAGAGCCAGAATTGAATTCCACAAAAATAACACAAAAGACGAGATAATATCGACGAGAGGACAGAGAAGAAAAGAGAGAATCGATAATCAGAGTAGAGAGATGGAAAGAAAGTAGAGAGATATAAGAGAGAGGGAGATATAAGAGAGAGAGAAGATAAATTGAGGAGGAGAAGTAGTGTGAGAAATTCAATTTGGGGCCGGTTAGAAGCTTAGCCCTAAAATATTGTCATGAATAGAGAACTCCAAGAGAAGAGTGTATGTAAGAAATCAAAAAACGGTTTTTTGATTTCATTGCGACAGATCGAAGACACACTCGGCATTAATGACATGCCTCTTCACTCTCTTTGCCAGTCTCCACACTAACGCAGTAGCACTATCAATGTCAAAACGATTAATCAATTCAGACAAATCAAACAAAGTCTCTAATTTTTCTATAGACTTTTTTATTATATTCTTTCTATATATTTTGAACTTTTTGTTCCTATATCAATGACTAAATTTTCTTTAACAAGGCTAAGGTAATACCACTCTTTTGATTCAATTAATTTCAAGCTGTAATTTTTATATTTATTCATAGAGAGTATATTAATATGAAAGATAATTTAAGTACTTTAATGCTTTAAGGAATTACTGGCCATCTTCTAATTGATGCTGATGAACATAGATGTTACGCACACCAAAGTTAATCTATGTTAATGCTTCTTGATTTATGTACCTATGTCTATTATAAATACAAATAATGAATTACATAAGCATAGACGGAAATTTTACATCGCGTTAATGGTGCAAGTGTATTTACATTGAAGGGTTTCACAAAACCTAATGCCTATTAATATATTTAAATTTAAAATATACCACCTCGGCATCAAAAGGTAATTAATTAAACTATTATAGGTTTTTAGCTATGCACTGGACCAAAGGGTAAGTGAACATAAATTTAAGGAGCTCCCTATTCACACATGACATAAAATTAAGTATCTAAAAGATCTAATATTGTTAATTGACACTAAAGTTGGTGGAAGTCGATTGCCTAGTTAATTCCGCATTGCTTACTTGAGTTTTAAAAACCTAATAATTTTGACCGCTACTCTTAATTTATTTCTTTTAAAAAAAGTTTTAATCTTTTAGTTTATTTTGTTTTGTTCTTTTAATTTTTTATTCTCATAATATCATCTTCTAAGAATTAGGTCATAGGAAGAGTTTTGTATACTTATTTTTTTTCAAATCTCCTAAGGGATGATACTCTACTCTTCTTTTAATTACTTATACGACTACGAGGTGTTTGTCAGCTATAAATTAGCACGCACAGATTTTTGAGACCGTTGCGGTAATTGTGTCATAACCAAGTACTTAAAATACTATATCGTTTACTTATAAGAAATTTTTATTTTCATTTTTATTATTTAAAAAAAAATTCATGCATGACCGTATTGGATATAGTAATTTACTATCTTTAGATCCAAAAATTGAAAGGACCATTAGAAGTCTCACATCAAATGAGAAAGATATTGCAGTTTGAATGATTCCAACGACAATAACAATCTGATTGGATCATGGCAATCCGAAAGGACAGCCATGAAGCTATATCGAACCCATTACAATCATCCACTTAAATGCAAAGTTACATCACACCATCTTATAGCATGATGCGCTTTCGAGGCATCAGAAGACTGATCTGTATCGGCACAACAACTTAAAATAAAACCGCGATGACTCTTACGATTGATTCAATCAACTGTTCCAATTTTAGTGAGACACGATCGCATGATGATTCGAATTCCATATTCTATATTTCTCAAACTTTGTGATACTTTTGTAAATTTATAGTGGGGTCGTTGGCCTTGTTTAGATATAGGTTATTTTTTCCAGAATTTATGGATATTATCATGTCTCTTTGGGTAATAATTAAACTGGCTTCATTTCTTCCTGCAGGCTTGCTAATCACAACTCTGGGATATCCTATCTAAATTTCTTAGCCAAGTACTTCTCGACCTTCCAAGGGGACTGCCAAAGATGCGATATTGATATCACATTCCATTATGCAGATGGAGCCTGGAGACACTAATTGAGGCTTGGGAGCCATTATCAATAGGAAACTGAGAGCCAGTATGTTTCCAACTATCTCACACTTGCCTTAGTACAAACACTACCGCGTATAGAGCTTATGGTACAATACTTTCTATATGAGTTTAAACTACTCTTATTTAATCCTGCCTTGACTTTCGTAAGATAAGACATTATTCCGGTTCTAATTACAAACATTCATTTGGATCGATAAGATTAGTTTTAAGACCGCCCTTAATTTCTTAGTTGGATATTCCTCATTTTAATTCCAACTTTAATAGTCCCTAAAACCTTTTCATTCACATTGATTGAGTTTTTCCATTAGAAAGGAAATTAGACTTTAGAAAAGATGAGAACTATGGATGAAAAGTGCTAGAATAATTTTATTTTAACTCCAATTAAAAAATTATTATATATTATAAATGCCATATTATTCAAATAGGTGTGAAGTTTGAATTGCTTAGAACATAATTCTCAAACAGGTGATGGCAATGCAGGGTGAGATATTGAAGATAAGTGGTTTATTAACAAACAGACATCCACATAATGGTGGTAAAATGATAGACCTTTCTATTAATCCCACCTGCATGATCTTATAATTGATATAGACAGCCAAGGAAGGTACCAATTAATCGAAAATAGAGAATGAACTTTCGATTACTGATCGATGATATGGCATTCAAATAGCCTATCAATGGTATAGATGAATGTATGATCTGCAAAAAGACTAGCTGACTGTGTAGGGAAGTAGATATTGCATGTCCAACCTCTTACTAGCTGAAATTTTGACAGCCCTTGAGCCGTTAAAGTCAACAACTTTAAAGGGAACAGCTATAGCATATTCAGAGTTATTAACATTATGTGACTATGTGTGGAGGAGGACAATGATTTATCGTAGTCGCAAATTTATTTCAGATAGGTAATCCTTGTGCTTTGCTTCACAAACAACTAAGATAATAAGTTAATTATAATTGGTATACTCATTTTCTCAGGTTCGCATACACACACATCCACTCCTCATACATAACAATTCAGGGTGGAGTTGCAGCACCCTCAAATTGCTCTCATGGAAACATTCCAAAATTTACTTAAGCAACAATATGGCCCACCATCTAGGATTTCCAAGTACTGAAAAAAATGTCCAACATAAGGAAGAGCTGATTTGGTCCAATTATTTATGGCAAACAAGAGAAAACTACTTTAAAATTTAGAAGCCAAAACTTAGACAGGACCAAACAGCAGCATATACAAAACTTGCAATGACAAATAGTGATCAAAATGGCTTAGATAATCAATCCGAGACGACTCACAATAATAATGAAACTTCCCCGAAGAAAGGTCCTTTCGCCAAGCAATTACGTAGACAAAATACCAAGGAGCAAGTCAATGGACTAATGCACCTCTAAAGACAGATGGTAAAAGAATTGGAGGAGAACTCTAACATCAGGAAGAAATGAGACTTGAGAGCCACTAACATAAATAAGGAACCATCCAACTAAATATTTCATCTATCACCATACAACCAGCAGATGGATGGTCCTCTTAGGATATACGGTATTTGCTGATTCCAAATGTAGAAGGGCCCTACCGCGTGCAGCCACTATTTACCATTCTTATGAGATGACATTGACAAGCATCCCAGATAAGAAATTTTCTTTAACTTTTGTCAAAATTTAAAGAATTATGACATATTAGCATATGTGCCTTTTTGTAGCTGCTTATTTACTTTACAAATCGCCCAAGCTATGCGCCAAGCTCTTTCCCCTCAAACGAAACTCTCTCAACCCAAAATAAACAACAAGCCTCGAAGGAGGGCATGAGAGAATAAATTATGAATGAGAATGCTCAGTCAAGTACTTCAAAAATAAATTACCACAAAAGCCTCACAAGTCCTAAGGATTGTTTTTACACTAATCAGGCCTTGCATTATTGGTGATTGTAGTTTTTGATTAAAGTTTTTTTATGTGATCTTATGGAGTAAGCATTAATCTCATGCCTTTTTTCTATTTTTCAGAAAGCTGTGGTATAAGGAGAACAAAGGTCTCCACTATTCCACCTTTAAAATCCCCTTCCAAATTAGCCCGACAGTATACATCAAAATACTCCAATAGAGTATCAGTGTGAGGAAGAATCTTGGTAATATGTGTAAACAAGTTTATTTCTGTGTCTAAATTCTGATCTTTAATTGTGTGCAGCTGTAAACGATATGAAAATAAGGATCGGATGGAATGTACCTCTATATTTAAGGAAGACCCTTCTTAGCTACTAGAGGAGCCCTTTTATAGCAAATTTATCAACAAAAAAAATTAATTCTTTTGAGATCCTCTTAACGATGACACAACGTTACTTTTAATATGTTTGAAAAGATTAACTAATCAAACTAGAATGAATTAATCAACTTATGTTCTCTAATTGATAATTTTATTGTGACAATCCATTAATATGAGAAAATCTCTGATTAGAAAAATAGGTTTGAGACTATAAAAGCGAGCATGTCAAATTGTTCAAACGCCATAGACTCGATCTAAATATTTGAAAGTACTTTACGCATTTTGGAAGTGGCTAAACCGGCATTGCATCTTCACCTTTCACAGAATTTTTGGCAAGACGAAAAGAATGCAGAAGCTGAAGACTTAAATCAGAACTACTTAGAGTAGGTGTGTTTCTTTATCTTATTTAACGTTTATGATAAATCATTTTATCCTCTTTGCTTTTATTTTATCTGTACCTTTGTTGGTTGCTCTTTTACTCTTGTTTAGGCTCTGGGGTGTGTATTGGTTCAATTTTGCAGAAAATCAATGACCCGATGACTCAGCCAAAAATATTCAAAGTCTCCTACAAGAACGCAGACATGAAATTAAAAAAATCGAGGTAGTTATTCCTTCCTGATCATGTTTATTGGCACCCTTTATTCTTACACTCTTTCTTCCTTTCAAGAAATGGGAAAATTGTAAGAATAAGTTAAAAAAAAAAAAAAAAAAAAAACTCATGTGTGCAGAAGAAATAGTTTGAGCAAATAATATTTGGTTTTTATATAAGTGATTTAAAAAGTAGTAGACTTCATTTTGCTAGATAGTAATATACGACAGTAAAATAACAGATAAGCTATGATTAATGTTGGTCCATATCTTTTAGTAGGCCTACTTAGGCGATCAATTCAAACCAGCTTATTATTAGCATTTTATTGCAGCATTGCACATCTTAATAAGTTAGCAAACGTGGGTTTGGATTTATAAGGCCACTTGAGGTAGTGATGACTCAATTAAATCATGGTAGAAATAATTTGGAGTTAATTAAGTTATACCATTCTATATCTAAAATTAACTTGAATTTAAGGATATAGAGCTACTTGCCGTGGAGATAGGAATAAGTGGTCGAAATAAGATAGAGGTGGATATGGTGGATTTGCCCAAAGAGCGGCCTAGTAAACTGGGTCTTCTGCGACCTAGGCCTCATGAGTATGAGAAAATTTTCACGTAAAAATGGTGAACGGGGAAGGCTAGGCATGCTCAGCACCACAAAAAAACAAACACAAAAAAAGAGAAAGGCATTGGTTGGCACACACGAAATAATCTTTACACTTATACACAACGACCACACATATCCTTAATTTACAGTGAGTATATCAAAATTGTTTTAGAATGTATTAAAACTTGACACGCAAAAATAGTTTGATAAAACGAGAATACTGTTTGGTTCTTTTAATATTTAATCCATCTGAAATGCTAAAGTTAGTCATTCACGAACAAGGGTTCAATTTTAGCACATACGATCTTTGAATGTAACTTAAAGAAAGTTTTTATTTGTATTGACTAAAAAAATTAATTTCTGAAGCCTTAATACTTAGTTAAGTAGTAATTTTTCTAAACTTTTTAACCTTTAAATCCTAGATTTTTTATCTTTGTGATAGATAATCTTATTGAAAACATGGTATTTTAAATAAAATATTGCTATAGAACTAGCATGACTAAGTTGGGGGTGGTGAATAAGGCAGTTAAAAAATATTCTAATCAAAAGTATTTAAATTATAAAATAAATTAAATTAATTTTTTTTGTAGAAATTAATATTTTTATTAATCTTATGTAGGTAAGT